>JANAVB010044814.1:7294949-7434949 GCA_029216955.1 Iris pallida | reverse complement strand
AGTTGTACCTCAAACTGTAAAGGTCTTCTGTGGCTATCGGCCCAATGCCGATGTCTGTCCTGCGCTACGCGGAGTTGATCTCTGATAAGCTTCACCTTCTCGGCTGCGTCAACAACCATCTCAGGTCCCAATAAAGCTCGCTCTCCAACGTCATCCCAAGACTAAGGTGTACGACATCTCCGCCCGTACAGTACCTCGAATGGTGATATCCCAATGCTGGCCTAGAAACTGTTGTTGTATGCAAACTCTACTAAGTACAGGTGATCCTCCCAGGATCCTCCAAAATCTAGAACACAAGTCCGCATCATGTCCTCGAGTGTCTGAATAGTCCTCTCTGACTATCCGTCCGTCTGAGGGTTGTATGCAGTACTGAATTTGAGCTGAGTACCCAAACTAGTCTACAGACTCTACCAAAAATAGAAAGTAAAGCGACTATCCCAATCCGAGACAATGCTCACTGGAACTCCGTGTATCCTAACAATCTGCCGCATATACATCTCTGCTAGCCTCTCAGTAGACGTACCCACTTTAAATGACAAAAAGTGGACTGATTTGGTCAACCTATCTACGATGACCCAAATCGCGTCTTTTCCTCCTGGTGTACGCGGCAATCCAGAAATAAAGTCCATCGTGATGTGCTCCCACTTCTACTTCGAAATAGAAAATGGTTGTAATAGTCCTCCTGGTCTCTACCTCTCTGTCTTAACCTGCTGACAGACTAAACATCTGGCTACGAAGCGTGCTATCTCCCGCTTCACCCCATACCACCATACATGCTCCTTCAGATCCTTATACATCTTGTTGGCACCTAGATACATAGAGTTCTGAGAACGATGGACCTTCTGCATAACCTGCTTCCGAAGCTCTCTGCTAGGCACACACAGTCTTGAACCGTGCCTCAATGCGCCATTATCTGCAATGACAAACTCATCATCTACCAATCCTGCTCGAACCTGCTCTCGGATACACCACAGTAACATCGTCGAACTGAGCTGACTTGATCCTCTCTATCAAGTCTGACTGAATCTGAAGGCCCCATATCTGCATCTAAACTCCTGGCACAATCACCTCAATCCCCATGCTCTCCAAATCTGCTAACAAGTGACTATCCATCGTCAAACACATAGCTACCAGATACCTACTCAAGGCGTCGGCAACCACGTTGATGATACTGTAATGAAATATCGAAGTCCTTCATCAACTCCAACCATTTGTGCTGCCTTATGTTGAGCTCTTTCTGTATAAACACATACTTCAAGCTCTTATGGTCTGTGAAGATCTCCACACGCTCTCCGTATAGATAGTGCTTCCACAACTTAAGAGCAAAGATAATTGTCGCCAACTCCAAATCATGGGTAGGGTAGTTCTTCTCATGTTGACGTAATTGCCGGGATGCATAGGCAATCACCTTTCCATGCTGCTGCAAGACACAACCCAAACCCTTTCCTGAGGTATCTCTGTAGATAGTGAACCCGCATGATTCTGACGGCAATATCAAAATCGGGGCTGTCATCAGTCGCTTCTTCAACTCATCAAAAGCAACTTGACACTCCTCTGACCAGATAAACTCTGCATCCTTCTGGGTTAGCCTAGTCAATGGCTCTACAATCTGGAAGAAATCCTGAACAAACCTCCTGTAGTAGCCTGCCAATCCCAGAAAGCTTCTGATCTCTGCAACTGAACTCGGTGCTGTCCATGCCTCAACTGATCTGATCTTCTTTGGGTCGACTGAGATCCCATCTTCGTCACAACATGGCCTAGGAAATCAACTCGATCCAAGAAGAACTCACATTTTGAGAGCTTTCCATAAAGCTGCTCCTTCCTGAGAGTCTCCAGAACCACTCTCAAATGCTCCTCATATTCCTCTGGGGTCTTCGAATACACCAAGATGTCGTCGATGAACACCACCGCGAACTTGTCCAAGTACTAGTGGAACACCTTGTTCATCGAGTTCATGAACACCGTCGGGGCGTTAGTTAACCCAAACGGCATCACCATGAACTCAAACTGGCCATACCGTGTCATGAATGTTGTCTTCGGAATATCCTCCTTTTGTCATTGGGCTTTTTAGAAACTTAAGAGTGCTTGGCCCATGACTAAACCCTAACCCTAATACCCTCATGCATGGTCGGCCAAGCACAGCAGCCCCCCTTCCCATTGTGTAGAAATCACATAGCCTCCACAAGATCAACCCTAGTTTCTCTTTTTCTTCAAAATCCTAACTTTTTTATCCGACATCCGATTTGTGCCAAACGAATTATGTTGCGACTGTGGGGAGGAGAATAACTTGCTAGAGAATTTCTATCAAAGAGTTGGAGACGTTTGCTCGGGAGAAACTGGTCGTCAAAGCGCTCGAGGATTCACATTCATTGAGATTCCAACTCTCAATAGATAAACCTTGTTCTACCATTGTTCCTTTTAAAATTTCTATATTTTAGCATCCATATAGTACCCCAGACCTATGCATGAAGTTTGGTAGGTTTGTGATTTCGTTTGATAGCCGTATCGGACATGTGTCGGTCCTATGGAACACGTATTCGACGAAATACCACTTAGAACTGAAAAGTATTATTTTTCGATTCTGTTTTCACGAATTCTTTGATAATATTATTTGTAACAACTTTTATGAAGACGGATCTAAAATCGACACGATTTCAGTGTCCAAATCGGATACGGACACGCATGTACGAGGCCCATGAATGGCCTCGTGCATGCCCTATTGTTCGAGCGTCGTAACTCGACGTACAGGGATCCGTTTCGCATGAACTTTTATGAGCACGTGGGGGCAACCTCTGCCCATATGCCCATAAAATTTCATGTTATTTTGTGAAGCATGCGCGGAGATATCTCACGTGCATGGTTTAGCCCACAATGTGCACGCGGCTGAAAAGTGCCGCTGACATGGCCTTCGTAGGCGAACACGGCACATCGAGGACCCATTCCAGGAGCACGAGCATGAAGCCCTATACCTATACTACCCAAGGACTCGATCCTGAGTCATGGCGTGGCTCGAATCACGAGCCACGAGGCCCGATACGCGTCCACGGGCACGCACGCAAGCACGCGCGCACACGTACAGGCCGCACGGGGGTTCGCATGTCACTGTGTCGCATAGATATGATTTGGTGTCATGTCAGCATTTCCTAGACATACCCTGGGACCCTACCTAGCTATGTGCACGAGCACGAGGCTTCTCGTGTTGTGTGCAGCTTCCAATCGGACAAAATGCACGTGCACGACACGCGAGTTCGATTTTCCGATATGCGCAACGTGGATACGATACGAACACGGGTTCGACCCCGTGAGTACCCGAGCAAGTCACACACATAGACACCTTCGTGTTTGCCAAGTTTCGTGAGTTCTAGTTGTGTATATTACATTTTGGGCATTGAGTTGGATTTCGGGTTTCGACTTATATATATACTTGAGTTGTTTTGTCATATTTCAAATTTCTGAGATTTAATTCATATTTTTGAGTTTATATGATGTTACTAAGATTCTGGACTTGTGGGTTTTAGTCCCTAATTTTACTTTCAAATATTTCTATCATATATTATATTATATATATATATATATATATATATATATATATATATATATATATATATATATATATATATATATATATATATATATATATATATATATATGTAATTCATATATATATATATATATATATATATATATATATATATACATATATATAAGGACTTCGGTCTCCACCGGAAGGAGCCCCTCTGCTCGCCACAGCCCCCCCTCCCCCCCCCCCCACATCCTCGTGGTCGGGTGGCTCGTATGGACGGTCGGCACCCTCGGCCCGGCCCTATCTCCAGGCTCTTTTTTCCTCCTCGGAGGCCCCCGCTCAGCCCCCTCCTCCCGCTTCCCCGGTTGTCGGGGTTCTGCCTGGTCGCCCCCCCCCCCTCCCCCCCGTGTGGGGGGTTTTCCCTTCCTTGCCGTCGTTCTCTTGTCGGGCGGTTTCCCCCCTCACTCCTCCCCCCCCCCACCCCCCTTCAGCTCCGCCGTCACCCCCGGCCCGCTCGGCACCTCCGGGCTAGGCACAGCAGTCCGGCCCTCCCCGCCGGCAGTCCCCCTTGGAATCCCTCCGGCTCCTTCCCTCCCCGGCCCTCAGCCGGGGTCGAGCCTTGCTCCGCCAGGCTTGTCTCCCCTGTTCCGACGGCCCCCCTCCCGCCGCTCCTCTCGCTGTGCCGTCCCCCTCCCTCTCTTTCCAGCCTCCGCCTCGGGTCCTCCGGGAGCACCTTCCCCTCCTCCAGCTCCGGTTCCCCCTCCGGCGTTTCCTGGTGCCCTCGTCCATCCCCCGTCGTCGGTGCACTCCCCCTGCGAGCCCCCCTTGTGGGCTCACGTGGCCGCGCTACCCTCGGTGCGCTAGGCCTCCCCCTCTCCGGTGTCGGTTGGTCGTTCGCCGCCAGCGATGCCGTCGTCCCCGTCGTCCCCTTTCCGTGCCGCTTTTCCTCCCAGCGGTGGCCTCCGGCGCTCCCTAAGACGCATGCTGGAGGACCCACCCCCTCGCTGGTGGTAGGCTCCTCCTAGAGTCGGACGGCCGACTTGTTCGTGCCCCCCTCTCGTCGACCGAGATCCCCCCTGGGAGCCGACCTTGATCCCCCCTTCCAGCTCGGCCGAGCCCCCCTCCAGCGTGGCTCCTCTTTCTTCCTTCCCTCCGTCGACTCCGCTGGGATCGCCCTTCCGCCGTGGCTCCCCCGGGACTGAGCCCCCCCTCCCGCGTGATTCCCCCCCTCTTTCTTCCCTCTGTCGGATCCTCCGGGATAGTGCCCCTCCCCTTCGCCGTGCCCCCCTCCTCCCCCAGGGTTCGAGCTCCCCTTCCCCCCTTACAGGCGGCGGCTCCCCCCCAACCCCCCACTCTCCAGTCGGCTCCGGGCTTCACGCGGAGGGAGGCCCGAAGCTCCCTCGAGCCGTGCGCCCCCTCGGGCAGTGAGTCCCACCATCCCCTCGGGCTGAGTGCCCCCACCCCCCCTGACAGTGCACCCGTTCCCCACCTCGGACTGAGTGTCCCCACCCCCCTCGGGCCTCTCGTTGTTGCGGTCAACGGTCCTAGTTTTTTTTTCGAAATTTCGCTTTTCGAAATTTCGAAATGTTCTCAAATTTTGTAGCTTTTCGAAATTTTGGTTGTTTCAAAATTTTGAAATTTCGAATTTCAACTTTTTGAAATTCTTACCTTGCTTAACAGGGCCCTTTTGTCTTTTGGCTCTGTACCTGTCTGTATTGCTCTCCATGAGCTCACTTTAGATTTTTAATAAAATGCTTTAAAATATATATATATATATATTTTTTTTTAAATATATATATATATATATATATATATATATATATATATATATATATATATATATATATATATATATATATATATATATATATATATGTTGTGATGAGTATTGTTGAGATATTTTGTTCTCAGATCTGAGTTTTCAATTCCCCTTTGTAAACCCAATATTCTTTCTCCCCTATACATATATGTGTATATATTAGGATATGTCTATATATATAAAGTTTCATTTTAAATAGGCTTGTGTACATATGTATATATATATGGTATATTCATATAGTTGTATATATAGCCAATTTATCTCAGTTTTGTGCCCCAGTAGCAGCTCTTCATCGACACACACACACACACACAATCTCTTCTCACAAGCTTAAGTATATGTATATATATATATATATATATATATATATATATATATATATATATATATATATATATATATATATATATATATATATATATATATATATATATATATATATATATATAATTAAAATATATATATATATATATATATATATATTTTATATATATATATATGTGTGTGTGTGTGTGTGTGTGTGTGTGTGTGTGTGTGTGTGTGTGTGTGTAGATACATTACCTAGAATGAATGAATACATATATATATATATATATATATATATATATATATATATATATATATATATATATATATATATATATATATATATATATATATATATATATATATATTTTATATATATATATATATGTATATATATATATATATGTATATATATATATATATATATATATATATATATATATATATATATATATATATATATATATATATATATATATATGTATATATATATAAATTGTTCTCTTGTGAATGTAACCTAGAGAGTATTGAGTTGGTTTAGGATTGACCCAATGAGCCTAGAATGGCCGAGTCGACCGACAAGTTGACCAAGTTGACAAAAGTCACCTTTGGATCAAACTTGATCCAAATCGACTCAAACGAACTTAGAATGACTTGAAAACTTGTGATTGACCTAAAAAATAGTAAACGGACAGTTGACTTATAGTTGACTAGGTTTGACTAGAGTTGACCAGGTTTGACCAGAGTTGACCAGAGTTGACCAAGGGTTGACTTTGACCTAGAAGGACCTAGAATCATGTAGAATTGTATTGTAGGCTTCCTTTTGATATTTCAGACCTTGTTGTGACTTGTGGCTGTTTTAAATAAGATTACATCACTCCAGTTCAGTTACACTTTCTCATCAGCAGCTTGGATTGTCAGACGAGTACATTCTCTGACCATTTTATTCTTGCTTGGACATATTTACTTGTTATAGACTAGTTTACTTGTTGCTGTCACGATGTTATCACGAATTTGTGCTATATGTATCTATTCATGCGATGTTATCCTCTCAGATACATCGGAAATATTGTGCTCATGTACTTTATCATGTGCATCGTCTACTTATTGTATTCATATTTATTCATGTATACTCATGTGACATTCATGTACACTCATGATCATGTGAGCCTTCATGTATAACCCAGTGTTCATGTGGACTAGCTATCCATGTGACACACTACTTTCATGTGCAATAACATAACCTGGACAGATCCTTGTGTACTGATTGGTGCAGGGGGAGCATTTATTTGGTTATGTGATCTACACCCTTATCATGTACAACTCCAAACTAGATTTAAGTCATGTATAACCTAAGCCAGTTTACATAACCAGATTGTGCTCTACACCACGTAGTTAGTTCAATTCTCCTATTATATCATGTATATCTATTTCCTTATTGATGGAACTGGAGATTCCCAGGACCTTTACTTTGGTGTGCGTATTGATCGATAGAAAGTTAAACAGATTTAATACGTGTTCTAACCCTTCATAGGCGGAAACTAGGGTTCACGAATTATACCTGCAGCAGAAAGAAGATAAGTAGTTCATGGCAATCTCGAGCGGACAACCCCAAGATCTTCTGCACGTATTCCTTCCTCGAGTTGGACGTCGTGTGGGCGACGATCTCCCAACCTTTTCTTCTCCTTGGCAGCCCTCTCTTTCTCTTCTTACGTGAATCACAAATTTAAAAAAAGCTTCAAATTTCTGATCAGTAATCTGACGGCCAGAGAATAGAGGTTATATATAGGCTACGGCATGGACCATGTAGAGAAATTAGGGTTAGGCCTCCTAACGGATCTGGATATCCTGTGTTCAGCCCGAACACATAATCCAGGGCCATTAACAATAGCTCGATCCTCTAATGAGCTATTGTTGTACTACCTCCCTAATTCCAATTATGTTTATGGGCTCCTTTTATTATATGCTCGTTTGGCTCCCCATGTTAAGATATCGTATGTCCGTCGATCAAATTAAGTTACTGACAACTATATTGATTCGACATCTTTTATCCTTAAGTAGTATCGCTCAACTTTATTTGTCATGTCGAATATAATTCACCTGCCAGGTTTACATGACAATCCTTATGAGCTCCTTAAGGGGACATCATCAACCCGATGTATCGGGACATGGATTCCATTTATAATCAACAGCCCATCATACATACAATGTTATTACCCAATTAATAGAGGTTGTTGATCCATAATGAATCTCACTCTTTCATGAGTCAAAGTAATACACACTGCATATACATGTCTGTTATTATATCCGGATTAAGAGCACAAGCATCCATAATAACTGAGGTGTTTGTTCTCTTATGTAGTCAATAGTACAAAGAGAACAATCTCAAGTGGTCTTGTTCAGTACACACAAAGTGTACTAGTATAAACCTATAGTCAAGATAGACTAATACCAGATTACACTACAACCTTTCCAATAGATTGTCCAAGTCCATCTAGGTTGTGAACTATTTATATACTCCATAGGGAACTGATAGTATGATCTTCTGTGTGACACCACACACCATATTATCTACAATATAGAATATCAGACATTTGTATTAACACTTGCAACAAATACAATATGCAAACATTTACCCATATGATTCTCATTCAAAATTAAAGGAAATAAGGTTACTAAAAAAGTGATGCTTTTAGTATATAACCCTAACACATATATCATGTTCTCTTTTACAGTCTCATTTCTTTATCGGCAGTTCATGTATATTATTTTATAGCTTGTTTCATATTTCCTTTTATGTTATGATCTGTGTGAGAGATATGTATTCGTTTCTGTCCTGACTGGACCTGTTGAAATATTACAGATGATGAGGATTGCTGCGATACTTACTATGGAGCAGGCCTAGTTGACACAGGTGACCTGGACCCTCAGCAGGATCCAGTAGTTGCTGAGGACTTGCCATTAGTTTAGATTAGACTTATATCATTATCTAGTCATTGAGACATTGTGATTGTATTGAGATATTATTTATGGTGCGGTTTATACTGAGACTTATTATTCATATTGTGACTCTCTGTTGAGATTATTGTATCTTCTTTTCGATCTTAGTTTGAGATTGAGATTACTTATTATGTTCTTCTCCATTCGGAGCATATTCTAAATTGTATTAGATGTTGTGACCTAGGACAGTGTTCTACCGCCGACACTGCGGCGTAGGCTAGACGTACCCACTTTTCGTGCCCTTACACTGGGTACGGATCGTGACACCTACTTTACCACGTTTGTGAGTCACATATAGGACACGTACTCGTGTAGTCGGCCAGCCACCGATACGTATGAGGCGTGCGACGGTTAGGAGTAATTGCTAATAGAATTGCATGCTAGTGGACTTGGCAGTTACTAGAGGTTCATATGAGTCATGGATGTGACTCCACTAGGCATGGGATGGGAAGAACAGTTCCTTGATGTATGGACCATATATGCATTGCTATTGTACCTGAAGCTCCGCTGGAGACATAGGTTCACCTTACTATTACTGATTCCCTCTGACGTTCATGGAGCATCATGGACGTTTTTTTACTGATTTCCTCTGACGTTCACTAAGCGTTATGGACGGAGACGACTAGTTCTCGAAGAAAGGGACGATGCCACTGCTATACAGCCTGAGTGCCCATATGTGATGGATTATTCTTTATTGCATATTCACTATAGTACAGTTAGGTATCCTATTGCATGCATCCCTTTATTTTTTATTATATATCATAGTTTATATGGCATGATATTGTGTATCTTGTTACGTCCCTCTGAGGACCTGGTTATCTCTCCAGGTGTGTGCTATTGTTATTTACAGGTATTCGAGTCGTGGCCGTGATCATCTCTATTTCTTCGAGGATGATTGCACTTGCATCATCTTCGCTTCGCTCGCCAAACTCATTTCATTTTCCATGTATTTCTTTACTTACTTATTGGTAGTGGATTTGTCTCCGCCCAACATATTATACAAAAATATTTCATAGTTGATTATATGATATCTTTTATTCTTTTATTTTATGGATGAGATTAGATTACTCTTAGTTTACTGCATTTCACAGCTTATGTATACATACGAGGTGCCATATATTGGAGTATACTTCGTATATATGCAGCTAGCATGTCTACGTACTTAGTTCTAAATATTTTGAGACTGGGGTGTTACAGTAGCATATCCTCGAGAGTTTGAATTGTGCGCTCCGACTGACCATCTGTCAGTGGATGATAAGCTGAAATAAACTTGAAACGAGTTCCCAAACTATCTTGAAGACTCTGCCAAAAGTACGATGTAAATCTTGAATCTCTGTCTGATACGATACTGACTGGCACTCCATACAATCTGACTATCTGCATGAGGTACATCTCTGTTAGCTGATTCGTTGACTGACCAATTCTGAAAGGAAGAAAATGAGCTACTTTGGTAAGTCGGTCAACTATAACCCATATAGCATCTCTTCCAGCTAGGGATTTAGGTAACCAGTTACAAAATCTATGGTAATATGCTCCCATTTCCATTCTGGGATCGGTAAAGGTTGAAGAAGTCCTGCTGATCTTTGATGTTCAGCTTTAACTTGTTGGCAAACTAAATAACGAGAGACAAACCGAGCTATCTCCCTCTTCATGCCATTCCACCAAAAATGTTGACGGATATCACAATACATCTTCGTACCACCGGGATGAATTGAATACCATGAACTGTGAGCTTCTGCCATGATCTCTTGTATGATGTCACCACTGGGTACACAAAGACGCCTTCTATGTCGGAGTGTACCGTCTTCGTGAATACACAACTCTGCTCTTCGTCCCGCTTCACATTATGCCCTAAGCCGCTAAAGCTTGGAATCTGTTGACTGAGCTATCTTGATCCTCTCAACTATACTGGACTGAACTTGTATACCGGCCATCAAGGACACATTGGTAGGAAGAACTATCTCTATACCCATCTTCTGAAGATCCACTAATAACTCTGGCTGTGTTGTTAGAAAATAAGCTCCTGCTCTTCTGCTCAATACATCTGCAACAACGTTGGCCTTTCCAGGATGTTATTGCAGGTTGATATCATAATCCACTAGCAACTCTAGCCATCTTTTCTGATGCATGTTCAGATCCTTCTGGGTAAACACATACTTAAGACTCTTATGGTCGATGAAAATCTCTACTCGATCTCCATACAAGTAATGCCTCCAAAGCTTAAGTGCAAAAACCACCGCTGCTAACTCCAAGTCATGGGTTGGATAATTCCTCTCATGATCACGAAGCTGACGTGATGAATAAGTTACTACCTTGTCATGCTGCATTAAGACACATCTCAATCCTCTGCCTAAAGCATCACAATAAACTAAAAATCCTCTCGTTCCATCTGAAAGCGTGAGAATGGTGCCATCATCAATCCTTGATTCAACTTCTCGAATGAACTCTGACACTCTATTGTCCAAGCAAACTACATATCCTTGCGGGTCAACTGCGTCAATGGCGCTGAAATTTGAGCAAAGTCTGATACAAATCGTCGATAATAGTCGGTCAATCCTAGAAAACTGCGAACTTCTACGGCGGTATTGGGTACTGGCCATGTCTCTATAGCTACTATCTTCTAGGGGTCCACTTCCACTCCACCTCTGGTGATGATGTGACCTAAGTACGAAATGCGATCAAGCCAAAATTTGCACTTGCTGAACTTCGCATATAACTGGTGATTTCTGAGAATCTGAAGGACTACTCAGAGATGTTACTCATGCTCTGCCTCACTCTTGGTATAGACTAAGATGTCGTCTATAAACACTATCACGAACTTGGTTGCCATTAAAATCTTTGAATTGAAATTTCAATCACAAACAAAATAGTATTACAATATAGGACTTAGATGTAGTCCTAGAAGTACACTTTTGTTTTTATCTGGGTACTGTGTCGATAGAGCGAGTGGTAATGCATTGACTCCGTTGACGATCTGACGACAATTTTAGATTCTCTGAAGGTCTGGGTTGCTCTGGATGCCGAAGCTTGCGGAGAAGAAGAAGACGTTGAGTGTCTCTTCCGATCTCTGTGAGTGGACGTGCGTCTCTGTAACTCTGATGATCTCATTATGTGTGTCTGTCCTCCCTGGAAGAAGGAATGATCCCTCTTTTTATAGGCAGTAGGTTGGGGCTGCTCATGCGCGCATACGTAGGATGCGCCTACGCGTGGGAACGCCACGTGGTAGTTTCTACGGAGGGCACATGGATGATGTGCCCTGATTTGTGGGATAAATCCTTCTGGCTGCAATTGTGGGCTGACACGTGGAAGTGGGGAGGATTCTTCGATTGCTGAGATCTTGGGTGGTTAGCACCCCTTCGTAGACTGAACCGAATCAAAGGATACGTGGCGCATGCCCTTGGTTGAAAGATCTCGAATTTGGTGGAGAAGGATCTCATGAGCTGCGCCTGAGATCCGGCGCATGAGGAGACTTAGCTCGTAACCTTCAGGAGTCACAAACCAGTCTGGGCGCACGGCTTTGGAGGCACATGTTTTGGTCACATGGCTGGAAAGGCGCATGCAGCGACTTAACTTCTGTGATGTAAGTCAAATGCGCATGGCTTTTGAGACGCATACAAATCTTCGGGCGCTTGGCTGCGGAGGCGCATGCGAGTGGTTGGTCGGCCACATGGCTTATAACCGACAGAGGAAAGTAATGGTGACGCTGACGTCAGTGACGCTTCGTTTTCTGCAAAAGCTGTTGCCGCTCTGTCATCAAGGCATGGCTGATGTCATCTCAGACTTCAGTATTTAATGCTTTTGACGGGCGATGAGCTTTTGAGTGGGCACATTGATCTACGTTCCACTAGGCGTATAGGGACGTGTGGGGCGCATCCTTATGAGGCGCTTGGTACTGATGGGCGCGTCTGTATGATACACGGTATCTGACCGGCACGTCTGTTTGCATGGCACATCTTCATTGGTCCGGTTGTTGAGTTCTTCGAGTGCTTTAAATAGCGTTTTGACCTGGCTGAATTCGAGGGGATAGGTTCATCACCATGAATACAAATTTATTGCACGGGATTCGGAGAGCCCGCCACTTGGCGCATGGGTTTGATTTGCCCGGCCTATAAATAGAAGCAAGGAGAGAGTTTGTTTCTCGTTCTCTTTCGTCTTCCCGAATGGAGATGAACTTCTTTGCTCGAGTACATTCCGTTGACAAGACACTTCCGAGGGTGAAGATGCGTCGAGTCGTCTTCGTACGCACTCGTGAAGGTGACTGTTACATCCAAAAGTCGAGATCGCGGGGTCCTGATGCAGGCTGAAGGTGCCTGTTGCAGCCAAAGATTGGGACGTTCGAGTCCCATCTTCGTTATGTTGGAAGAGCCCCAGATCGGAATTATGGTGCTTTCATCTTCCTTGGGCTTTGGGGAGCTCTTCCTCCTGCTAGGGTGGGGTTGGTTGCCCACCCTTGTTATGCTCAATAACTGCTTCATTAGCCGAAGCACTTGATCGGGTCAAAATAGAGCGCGTATTCTGAGACTTCATGATGCGCCTGACTGAGATGCTGAAGAGATGTGCCTGACTAAGATGCTGAAGAGATGCGCCTGACTGAGACGCTGAAGAGATGTGCCTAGCTGAGACACTGAAGAGATGCGCCTGACTGAGACATTGAAGAGATGCGCCTAGCTGAGACGCGCTTGGATGAAGCGTAGCTTTAGGCTTTTTTGATTTCTTCTTCGTAAAACGAGTCTTCTATGTAAAAAGAGTCTTCTATGTAAAAAGAGTCTTTAGTCATGTAACAGACATTTATGAAATAAAAAGCCCATTTAGGTTGCTACTCTTTTACTGTTTTATGATATTTTTGGCGCATGTTGACTTGGGTAGTTGATGCGCCTGAGATTTTTATGCTTCTATAAGACCCCCTTTAAAGTTTTTGAAACTTTCTGAAGTTTTAGAATACTTTGAATAAGAAGCATGGTGGTGTCTTCAATGGGGCGCATGACTGTTCGGGGCGCATGATTGCTCCGCGCATTTGTGATAAGACGCACGCTCCTCTCAGTTTTAAATGCAAATGATTACGCTTTGGAATAAACAAAAAGATTAATGATGATCTTTTCGATATCCGCAGCAATCCTTTCGCAGTGCCCAAAGCAATGGCTGACATCACCCTTCATCGATTTTTGCGTATGCCCAAGCCTATAAATAGGCGTCTGGTGGAGAGAGAGTCCTTCCTCTCCTTGCTTCCTTCTTTTAGAGTTCTTCTTTCAAAAAAACACTAACTTCTTTTAAGAGATGGCTCCCAAAACCCCATGCAATGGCGCTGGCAGAGGACAAGGCCGGAATAAGGAGCCGATGGAGTTTGACGAGGAGGACGCTCCCGTCGTCACTGTGACTCCCGCCGACGTTCGGCCAGTATTGATGGGTGGGTGTCTTCTATCTTTGTGGTTTCCAATATTTTAGACGAGTTTGGGGCATACGGATGAGTTGCATCCTGTTGCTGTGCCTTACTCCTTATTGCTAACGTGCATGGAATTCTTTTCTGATGATACGCTGAGGCTATTCCGCTGACGCGTATGGGTTTAGCCCTGATTATGCGCCAAGGTTTCACTGCTGCCGCGCATGGGCTTAGGCCCTGATTATACGCCAAAGCTTCACTGCTGACGCGCATGGGCTTGGGCCCTGATTATGTGCCGAAGCTTCACTGCTGACGCGCATGGGCTTAGGCCCTGATGATGCGCCAGGCTACTGATGCGCCCCAAATGCTTTGTTTTTCCTTGTTGCCTGACTTTTGTTTTTGCTGTGTCAGTGTCGATGACTATCCCCTTGCTAAACGAAGTCCTTCTGGAAGCTTTCCTTTGCCAAATGGGGGTTGACTTCAACGAGGAGGTTATTAACCTAGTGAAGGCTGCTATCATGCTGAATCAGCCTTTCGAGAGAATGTTGCAAATCTGGGATCAGTTGCCTATTTTTCTTCAAAGTATGATGGAGAGCGACAAACCAAAAACTGCTGAATCCAAAGTATGATTAGATTGGATTTATTTACATAATTATTAAAGGGGGAAGTTTATCTACTAGAGATTTTGGTTCTTATCAAACTGGTACTCTCAACCCTATTTAGGCCCCATTCTTCTAATTTTTGCATCTGACAACAGATCATCACCTGCCGCACCCAAAACCACCTCCACCGTTCTCACCAATCGCTACCACCCTCTACCAATACCACCTGCCTCCTCTACAACTACTTCGGCCAACCCCGTTTCCACTGCCACCATCACAACCATCCCACCATATCACTCCGACCCCGACACCCACAGCAGGTAGTTCTCGAAACCCTAGTTTAGGGCTTTGTCGTATTTGAGAAATCTTTAGGGTTTGGATGATTTTATGGGTGTTTCATGCTCGTGGGACAATAGCGAATCGAACGGACCAAATCTTGACGAACCCCGACCACTAACGAGCGTGTTCTGGCCATGTCGAGTCGGACACGTTTTTGATTTCTGTCGTGGACACAAACTAAATGAACCATCAGACGCGGAATCCTCTGAAGACTCCGAATATGTGATTTAATTCGAGTTCTGGGTTCGTTTGGTATGTGAATTCGAGACGGACATAATCGGTTCGTGTCCGGTACTCGTCGATTTCCGGCTTGTCCAACCGGAGAAGATAACAGGACTCCGGGCGGGTTATCGGGCAGAAACCCGTGGCCATTACTGTTGCTACGGGTGGGACCCGCGTAAAACTCCTAGGCCCAATACAGGTCAGGTTGACCTTTTAAGCAGCGGGCAGACCCGCTAGGGCCGTCCAGACCCGAACCCGCATGAGGGATTTGGCTAGGCCTGGAGTAGGGCTTGGCCATAGTTGGGCCGGGTCCAAGTTTAGGAAGCTGGGCCTTAGAGTTCAAGAAGAAAAGAAGAAGGGATTTTAGTGAATCAACTGGGCTTTGATAGCTGGGCTCAAATAAAATTAGGTATATATTTTCGAATAACAGATTTTAACTTATATATAAAGTATTTTTATATATTTTATTGGTTATCGTATATGACTTTTGACCTATAAATATTACTATAGTGTATTTTTTTATCTAATTAAATGATGTCTTTTTGACCTAAAATGATTCTAGATTTTCATTTGTTTTCCTACAATGTTTGACTGAATATAGTTTGTGCTTGACTATAGATAAAATTTTAATAGTTTGTGCTTGACTATATAACGTAATTTCAAAACTAATTTCAAAGCTCATATATATTACTATATTGTTTTATGACATTTTAAATATAGTCCTTGACCTAAAACTTTATTTTGACTAAATTGAGTTTAGCCTTACAAATGATTTACTAGATTTTTCCATATACTTAATCTAAAGTATTTTTTCAATAATAATATAGCTTTTTAAACATTGTAAATAATTTCTAAATAGTTTATAAATAGTTTCCAAATAGATTATAATTTTGGGCTGAGCTTAGTAGTGTCTTAACACATGGATCTTATTACAGAATTAATCAAAGTATTATATTTTTATGTCTTTTAATTATGTAAATTTGGGCAGTAAATATTAAAAAGGGTTTTGTTAACAGGTTTTTTGTGAATTGAGATATATTATTTTCAAACGGGCTTTATGTAAATTATTAGACTTTGAGAGTAATTATACTCTTTGTGCACGGTCCGCCGGAACCCAACTTTGGACATACGGTTGGGTTCGTATCGGAAAACCGGACCTGTTGACATATAATTTGACGACTTTAGAGACCGTTGACTCTTGCACGCTTTTTGGTGCAAAGCGGGTCCAACGGCGGACATCGTTTTTGCCCAAAATTATCGTTTTGCCCCTGTGTCCAGAATTGGACTTAAGGACAGACAATCCTAGCTATTTTGACTATTCTAAGAACGTTAGTAATGTTTATTTCATCATCTGGAGACTTCCGCATGTGTTGACTGATTGTGGCTCATTGAGTGGTATAGTATTATTGGTTTCTCCCGCTAAGGACCTCAGGCAAGTGCACTTTCTGATTGTTTTCGATTCATAGTAGTCTTTTCATTTCATGTTTATACATATATCTTGCTGCTTGTTGACACGCTTGTTACACGGAGTAGTCGGGAGGAAAAATATCTTAGTATACATGTGGACTACCCAGAACTATCCAAATATGTCTAATCTTGACTGATAGCAGCTGCACATGACACGTGCAGGGTGCCGTACTTATCCCCTAGCCGTTCACATGTTGAAAATGATATTTTACACCACATAGGTAGTTGTCTTTTATTTGTTTTTCATTTTCTTCTCCACCGTGCCATATCATCAGTACTTTCTAGTTTTTATATTTTCATATGTTATTTTCATGTCTTATTAATTCTATTGTGTTTTCATATTGCCGTCGGTTTGTGTACTTGTTCCATTCCTGACTGGAAACCAATATTTTTTAGGTTAGCCGCAATCACTCTTAGCACTGGGGAGGCATAGGTATGCTGAGGTCAACCTAGAAATAGATAGCAGATGTATCATTTTTATTAATTGTGGAACTTTGCATTTTTCTTTCAAATATAAATGTTGTAAAGTTTGTAATAAATTTAGAAATGTGAATGAGCAATAAAGTTATTTTGAGCAATTATTTCTTACGGGCTTGACAGCGTTCTACCGCTGACTCTGCTGCGTAGGCTGGCTTGGACATGTCTCGTATCCGAAAAAGCGGGTGCGGGTCGTGACAGAGAGCGACAAACCAAAAACTGTTGAATCCGAGAATATGACCTTCTTGAAGCCTGCCTTTCTGTTTGGTGACCGCTTGACCTCCACTGAGGCGAAGATACTGAAGATCAAGGAAGACTGGTTCTTCACGGCGAGGGACGTGGCCACCTTCTCAAGGAGGGGCAGTGGGGGGTACCCTTGTATTGATGTTACTTCAAATCAAAAGAATACCTTAGCCGCCTCGCGAGCTGGGACCTCGTACCATTGCCGAACTTTGCGCCCTGGGAGCCTTTATAGTGATGTTCCTCCTGACACCTTCGCCTTCGGTGCTTCGACCTTTGCAAGTCGGATGCTAACATCGAAGGTTATGTATCTGAAAGGAGGTTGAGGGTTGAGGGCTGGTGTCACCACGTGTTGAAGTGGGATGAGCTGACCCTTTGGGTTTTGTCAAATTTCAAGACTGAGCTCAAAGTGATTGGGCTGACCGTCGCTCTTTGCGTCACCCAAGCAGGTGTCGACCTTAATCGGCCTATGTTTCTTGCTCTCCTGGAAATGTTCAACACCCAGACTGGCACTTTTTTTTACTCTAGTGGGGGAGTTGGGATCGACCCTCCATGAGATGTATGAGGTGTCCAAGCTTTCCTGGGGCTCGGAGCCGTATGAGAAATATTTCCCGACAAATAAAGAGATCCATGTCCTGGAAGACAAGGACCCAGAGATGATGGCTATTTTCAAGGAGGTGGCGAGCCACCATTATCTGATGTAACAAAATGATAAGGGCGGGTCACAGCCCCATATGACTGCTTGGAGGGATTATGTCTTCAAGCAGGACCTGACGGACCCTTCCAAGATTCGATTTGTGACTCCGCAGGGACTGAATCATACGGAGGTAACCTCCGAAATGAGTCGACTAGGCGAGAAGACTCCTCGTTCAAACGAGAGTGGTGACGACGTATACAGTTGTTTCTGGCATTACGTGAACCGGATGTCTTCCAAGGCAGTGTTGACTGCATACTTGATGATATGGCTCCGGGACTATGTGTTCTCGGGCGGATCTTGATATATAGAGAGAGTGAGCAGGAACCTTATTTTGCTAGCGGTAAAACTGGTTTTTGGTCGCCCTCTGGCTCTCCTTCCCGCGATGGTGTGTAACCTGCTGCGGGGTTTGAGAGATTTTGCTAACGATATGGTCCATGAGAGGGGCAAGAAAGACAACTTTCCCCGAACTGAGCTATCGTTCCATTATCTGATGGGATGGTTGATTATGCATCACCCAAATATGATGAGCCCGGGCCCTGAAGATGATCATGTTGTAGGTGACGCCTTTATCCGTCGCTTCTATAAGAGGAAGTGGCTGCACACCGGTGTCCCTGTCTGTAGGAGGGTTTTGTCTTATCTTCAGGGGTGGGAGATCACCAAGGTCAATCATGTCTTCATAGATTTCGAGGCTGACCAAGAATTGGAAGACTCTGGTGAGGATGCGATTGCCCTGCCGACATGGGGGTTTCGCTAGTTACAGAGTATTCGGCCTTCCTATTTGGTCCACCACAACAAGAATAAGTGTTATCTAGAGCTGTATTTATCGAGCCGGTTTGTACGTCAGTTTGGTTATACCCAGCTAATGTTAAGGAACCCCAGTAATAGTCTGGGGTTTGTCGGGAGTTTACTGGATGGAGCCCAGGGTTGGCAATATTACAATATCGGATGCACTGGAGTTCGTTTTACTACGCCAGTTCACAACCTTTCGCCGCAGATCTTGTATTCGGCTGTTAAGCTGTATTGCGCCATGAACACTGTGTTCCCTGAATATGACAGGGAGACTAGTTTCATCGTTGGCACTCAGCTAGAGGCAATAAAAAACATGCTGGCGGTGGCCCGATCATATCGTCCACCAGAGGTTGCAGGTTATCGGGCTGCTGCTGCTGCATCAACGGGGGGTACGCAGGAAGAGCCCCCAGCTGGAAAGAGGCAGGCTGACGCGGAGGCCGGTGTCTGCGCCGAAGAGGTCGAGGAAAGCTACGACTCCGAAGGTAGGAGCTCCGGGAGTGCCACCTGTTGTACCAACGAAATTAGCTCCCGCAGAGGTAAAGACGTCCCACATAGTCTGTTTTATTCTTTGATTTTTGTGACTTATGTCTTCTTTTTATAGGAGGTGCCGAAGAAGAAACCCCTGGTTTCAAAATCGGGTATTAGCAGACCGAAGGAGGTGGCGAGCTCTTTCGACGAGCGCATTCCTTCGATTACAGCATCACCCAGGGAGGAAAGCGCTGATGATGTCGCTTCTGTGGAGATTTTGGTGTCTCCAGGTTATGTTGGAAGGGAAGCTGAAGATGTACTAGCGCCTCAGGTTGCTGAGGTCTCTCGGTCGATCCATCAGGAGGGCGGCGTGGAGCCTCGACCGGGAGTAGAACCAACCGTTAAGGGGGTGCCTGAAAGCGTCGGGGCCCCAAAGGAAGTTGTAGAAAAAATCCTTCCAGACGAGGAGGAAGAATGGAGCTTGTCTTCTTCTGACGATGGCTCGCAGGAAGATGTTGAACCAGCTGCCAGAGAGATCGCGTTTAGCGAGACGTCTCCGGCAAAAATTTATCGGCCGGGCTTCTTTCCGGTTGTGGTACCGAGGCACTGGTCATACATGAGGCCTCGTAGCCAAGCCCTGCCTCGGAAGTGGGGGTTGATGCGGTAGGGTCGGCGTCACTGCCGAGCCCTACACCCGTTCCTGTAGGGGGAGCTGATGTGGGTGATGAGATTTATTTTTCGAGCTCGACTCCGAGGGAAGTTGAACTGTCAGGGGCGGACCTTGTCGCTTCGAACGAAAGGGAGAGCCGTCCTGCCCCAGCCAGGGATAATACCATCAACCTGGATATCGGGGGACCATCTGTCATTGACTCTGATAAGGGCAAGGGCCTGTAATGGAGCTCCTCCTGCTCTTTCCACTCTGGGGAGAGTGTTGCGTCCCTCTCTAGCTTCCTCAACTGGCGACGAAATCCGTACTGTCGGTAGGGAAGAACCTGCTGACATTGAGGTTCTGGCCCCACGGCTCGTCGGGGGACCTTCCTAAACCTTTATGGTAGCTCCTCCAACCCCTGTTATGATGCCTTAGGTGTTTGCATATGCGGATGAATATGTGCAGTTTGCCGTTGAGGCGGTCTACAAGATACTGCAAAAAGGGGTATCGACGGTATTGAATGTGAACGAGAGTTTCGCGACGGCAAAAGCTATGGCGCTTCCTTACATTGGTCTGATACGTTTCCACCGGGGCCATGATTATATGGCTGAGATTCTAGAGGCATCAGTGGCTGAGCTCGACCAGCATCTTTCCGAACTTTAGAGTATTCGACGGAATAACTTTTCTGCTCTGATTGAAGCAGAAAAGAAGAAATTGATAGCTGATGTTGAATCGTCTTATCAGGCCACGGTGACCATCTGGGACCACGAGGTGGCCGATGCTGAGGCTGCGGCGTTGAGACTATCTCAGTCCACGCAGGAGAAGGTAGAACTGCAGGCCTCATTAGATGCTAGTATAGCGGAGGTCACTGCCAAGATTCACCTCTTTGAAGACCAGTGAGCCCAACTTTTGTTAGATGCTGAGCGAGCCTAGGCTGAGCACGTAGCATCCAAGGAGGAAGAAGCAGCTTTTACCCGCCATATTCTTTCTCTGACCTGCCAGTGGCAAGAGTTGGACGCTAAGTACGAGAATGATACTGCTCCTGAGGCTGTGGAGGTGATGCGTCAAGAAGCTGAACGCCGAGTCTTGGCGACTGTGGGGACTCGGGCTGAAGACTTGAAGCATTGGATCGAAGAGCTTTCTGCCAATCCCAGTGATGCTTAGGGATTGTAGTCTTTTTTGTTTTTTTTTACAACTTTGCTGGGGATGTAATCCTTTACTTTTGAATACAAAATAAAGAATTTTCTGGTGTGTTCATCTTTACTATCATGAACTAGTGATTTGTGTGGACCTATTATCTTTTGCGCACCTTAGGTATAGATAATAAGTTTGAGAGGACCGACATGTTTGCTCAGAGGTAATATGGACGTGGCAAATATGGGGTTCAAATGACGGAATCTTCCTACTCAGAGGTATTATGGACGTCGTAGGAGTGACTCTGGGGGGATATGCGGAACTACTCAGAGGTAATATGGACATGGAAGTTCTGCGATCGATGTACGGCAACACAGGGGTTGTCTGTACGGGATGTTTACTTAGAGGTAATATGGACATGGTAAACATGATAAGTAGCGCAATCCTACGTAGTGTAAGATTCTGCTTTGCAGGGTGTAGAGGAGCAACTCAGAGGAAATGTGGATGTGGTTGTTCTTCTACTGAGGATAGAATGCCACGGAACAACTGGGTTCCGAAAGCATAAGATTTTTTGAAAGGGAGGTGTATATGAGCTCTGATGATCAGGTCCACTGATGCCCTTGCTGGGTAGAAATGGAAGTACATATCTGAAAGATGTCAAAATTAGTACTTCTTTAGGAACTTGCCGTTAATGGGCATCATGAACAGGTCACCGTTTGGTCGCCTACTTGGAAAGTCATTTGCTTGACCTTTTTGTGAAAGCCTGTGATATACGGGCTTGATAGAGTTCAATACGCTGCTGAGCTAGGAGACGTTTTTCGTCAAGTGCCTCCAATTCTCGCAGACGACGATGCCGATTGTCTTCTTCTATCAATTGGTTTGTGATCGCTACACGGAGTGATGGTATCTGGATCTTGAGAGGTAGTACTGCTTCGCTCCCGTAGACTAAGGAGAATAGTATGTTGCCCGTCGGAGTCCGTACTGTTGTACGGTAGGCCCAAAGGCATTTGCCGAGCTTTTCGTCCCAATCGCATTTGTTGGATGACACGACCTTTTTTAGTAGCCTAACAATAGTCATTTTAAAAGCCTCGGCCAATCGTTCGCTGCCGGATTGTAGGCGGTTGATGCCACGTTCTGAATACGATTCTTGTCACAGAATCTGCTGAAAGCATGGCTGATGAACTGTGGACCATTGTCGTAGATAATCCTACGGGGTACCCCGAAACGGTAAATGACATGATGCTTGATGAAGTTGATCACCCTATAGCTTTTCACTTCCGTCAGTAGAACTGCTTCTGTCCATTTGGAGAAGTAGTCGATGATGGCTAGGATGAAGCGGTTTCCTCTCGATGAAGGAGAGGTGATAGGTCCCACAATGTCCATATCCCAAACTTCAAAAGGCCAGGAGGCGACCATAGGATGTAGTGGTTCTGATGGTGTATTGATAAAGTCGGCGTGAAGCTGGCAAGCATGGCACTTTTTAGAATAGTCGACGGCGTCGCCTGTCATGGTTGGCCAGTACTAACCCATATGTTGCAGTCGATCCTGCAACTTAGGCCCGGGTTGATGAGCCCCGCAAGTTCTGTCAGGAGCTTCCCGAAGGGCTTCGGCTGCTTCTTCTTTGGATAGACATCGAAGGAGAAGTCCATCGTAGGAACGTCTGTACAGCATTTTAGTAGTTGTATCATAATAAAACCGAAGGGAACGCGTTCTGACCGAGATGGCTTCTTTCGGGTCTTCTGGGAGAATTTCATAGACAGCGAAGTCGATGAATGGGAACCTTGAGTCTCGGACATTAACACCGGCACTTGTCGTCATGGCATGGACCATTTGTGTGCATAGGTTGTTTTTAGGATAGACCAAGTCTTGACCAACTACCGTGACGTAGTGTTGAGTCCCGAGAGGTGCTGCTAATGAAGCTACGAGGCCAGCCAGTGCGTCAGCCTCCAGGTTTTGTAGCCGAGGTACGTGTTCTATGAAGAACTTGGTAAAGGTTGAGATAATATTCAATGCAACTTCATGGTAAGGAACCAGATCTTCATGACGAACTTCGTACTGCCCTCAGATTTGGTTAACGACAAGTTTTGAGTCGCCGTAAGCTTCCAGATGATCCACCCCTAGTTGTTATGCCAGCAGGAGTCCCATGATGAGAGCGTTATACTCGACAACATTGTTGAAGCACGGCTTTGAAAGGGAGTAAGCACGCTGGATGACCAGCTGATCGGGGAAGACTAAGACCACCCCCACTCTGGCGATGATTTAGCATTTGGGGCCTGTTCTCGAAGCACCATCAAAAAACACCCGCCAGACGGAGTTTTCTTCGGTGATGTTTGATTCTTGGACCTCATCCGGGATGTCTTCATAGAGTCTGGAGGACTCTGGGATGGGGTACATGGCTAAAAAGTCGGCTAGAGCTTGGCCCTTGACAATTTTTTGTGGAACGAATACCATGTTATACGGTGTCAATAGGATTGCCCATGTAGCTAGTCAGGAGTTCAATGATCCCGACTTCGTCATGAGAACCCTGAGTGGATTGACTCGGGAGATGACATGAATTGTCTGGCCCGAAACGTAATGGCAAGTCTTCTGGATGGAGAATACCAAAGCCAAACATTCCTTTTTGACGGGGTTGTACCGGTGTTCAGCCTCGATCATTGTCCTACGAAGGTAGTAGATAGCTTTCTCGTAGCCTGCATCGTTGTTCTGAGCCAACAAAGCACCGAGGGAATGATCTATGGCACGGACGTAGATGAGAAATGGTTTGCCTGCGACGGGTGCCACCAGGACTGGCGGGCTCGTCAGGTAAGCTTTGATATCATCGAAAGCCTTCTGGAATTCTTCTGTCCAGACGTAGGAGACTCCCTTCTTCATGAGCTGGGTAAAGGGTTGACATTTTCCGAAAAGGTTTGCTATAAACCTTCGGGTGTGTGCAAGACGCCCTTGCAGGCCTCGAAGTTCTTGGAGGTTCTTCGAAGGGTCCTTGTTAAGGATGGCTTTGGTCTTCCCGGGGTTGACATGAATACCTTTCTCCGTAATAATGAAGCCCAAGAACTTTCCGCTAGAAACCCAAGGAAGGATTTAGCGGGGTTCATCTTGAGTTGATGCGCTCGCTTGAGATCGAAGACTGTCTTTAGGTCTTGTAAGGGATCACCTTTGAGACGGCTCTTGACGACGATATCATCAACATAGCATTCAACTGTTCTGTGTAGATGTTGATGGAAGATGGTACTCATAGCTCGTTAGTACGTAGCACCAGCTTTTTTTAAACCAAAGGGCATCACTGTGTAGCAAAAAACCCCTTTCGGAGCCCTGAATGACGTGTGTTTTGCGTCATCAGGGAACATTTTGATCTGGTTGTAGCCTGAGTACCCGTCCATAAAAGACATGCGTTCGAAGCCACATGTATTTTTGATCATCACGTCAGTGATTGGAAGCGAGAATTTGTCTTTCGGGCAAGCAGTATTGAGATCTCTGAAGTCGATGCAGACTCGTATTTTCCTATTCTTTTTGGTGACAGGGACGACATTGGCCACCCAATCTGGATGTTGCTTTTCAAGAATGAACCCGCTGTTCAGGAGTTTGTCCACCTCTTGATCGATAGCGTTCATGATGTCAGGACGAAAATGTCGTTGTTATTGCTTTATAGGCTTAGCATCAGGTAAGATGTTAAGTCTATGTATCGTAATCTGGGGATCAAGTCCCAGCATATCTTCGTAGCTCCAGGAGAAGACGTCGATATATTCTTTGGCCAATTGGACTAAAGACTCCCAGTCTCTTCCCTTTAGACTCTTGCTGATGAAGATAGGTTTGGAAGAAGACCCATCTGCTCGACTTCGTCTTCGGTAGGGGGTTCGCGTAATTCAAAACGAGACTCCCACTGCGCTCCTAGGCGTTGAGCCCAAGGTTCTTCCTCAAAGAATTTCGATGTTTGGTCATCGCCTTCATCCTCTCGAGATTGTGCATATGCCATGTTGACTGATAGCACCTTCCTGAAGATTGGGCCGATACTGGTATCGGAATCCCAAGTTGATGCTTCAGATGAATTAGAGTGTTCCACTTCTTCCGCTTCCGAACTCTCTGGAGTTACCAGTGGCGTGACATAGCCCACCCCCCGTCGAGTATGATGATAGTAGTCATGAGGCTTTCCTCAGGTGTTGGGAGTCAGAGGGGAAGACGTCGGCCTTTGCCATAGTTCGGGCCCTTGTTGCTTTTCAGATCGTAACCCATCTTTTGGATGAGATACTTTGCCTTATCCGTGTACCGGTAGACTTGCATTCTGTCGGTATCCGGTTCTGGATCGAGTGGTGGGAGGTCTTGATGACGCTCGACTTTGTCGAAGATGACGGGTTCTTCGTCCTGGTTCTGCGGTGGGACTATCAAACAGACTCCTTGGGATGGGACTACTCGATTTACATGATTGACGGTCGTTATTTGTGTTTGTAACGACCGTAGAGCGTTATCTAGTGTATACATGGCATTCCAATGTGGAAGACTAGAATAATTGAAAGATACTCTATTATTGATAAAACACGAGATTTTGTCTCGTGGGATTACATTGTCGAGAGAAGGTGCATCTATGTCAGCAGATATGTATTCTCCTAACTCTTCATCTGTGAGCACTGGGGCTGGTTCGAGAGAACTCATCACAGACTTGACCTTGGGATTTGAGAGGGCTATGTGGGCCTTCTCTTGCAGCTTAAGTGAGGCTGAAGATTGCGGAGGCTTGCCTCTAAGACGCACCTTCAGGGGTGCCTCAACTGTGCCTTCGGTGACCGGTGCCTTCCCCTGTAGTTTTGCCACAAAGGGAGCCAAAATTTGAGGAGGTTTTCCTTTGAGCCGTATCTTCAAGGGAGCTTCGGTGGATGTTCTACCTAGAGAAGTCGGTGCTTTTCCAGGTAACTTGATTGCCATGGGAGGCAGCGTTTGAGGCAGTTTTTCTTTGAGTCAAATTTTCGGAGGAGCATTGGAAATCATCTTTGTCTCGACGTCCGTCTCCGCCGCCGTTTCTGCTTCGTCATCAGCATCATTGGCTTTCCCTTCATCGAGCGACTTATATAAGCTAGCATCAGTGAAGTAGGCTTCGACCCCTTTGAAAGGGTCAATGTCCGCGAACAATGTTTGGATGATGTCGTTAGTGGACACGTACTTCATGCATTGGTGGAGTGTAGACGGCACTACCATGTACTCGTGCAGCCACGGGCGACCTAGTAGGAGGTTGTAGTTGACGTCGGTGTCCACGACATATCAAGTCACTTCGGTTCGGAGATTACCGATATGACACACTACTAGAATAAGTCATATTAGCGACGCAATTAGCGACGTTTTATTAAAACGTAGCTAACGTTTAAGGAATTAGTGACGTATTCTATAAACGTCGCAATACGTCACTATTACCGACGATCGGCGACGTTTTGCAACTTTTTTGTGTATAAGAAAACATACGTCACAGATAAGTCGGCGAACGTCGCTAATATCACTAATATTAGCGACGTTTACCGACATAACTACTGTAACGTTGCTAATTTCACTAATATTAGGGACGTTTACCGACGTATACGTGTGACGTCGCTAAATTGAAAATATAGGGCCTTCAGTTTTCATTCCCCCCTAATTATTTTTCGATCGAAATTTTCCCAAACGAAAGCGCGCTCCCCCTCGGTGACCCTCCCCCCTCGGCCTCCGGCGACCCCCTCCCCCTTCGGCGACCCTCCCCCCTCGTCCTCCGACCCTCCGTGACCCCGCTCGGCGACCCTGCTCCCACCGGTGACCCCGCTCACCCTCATCTCCAGCTCCCCACCGGCGACCCCCTGCCCCCTCGACGACCCGCTCCTCCGGCCCCGACTAGGTAAACCCTAACCTAAATGTTAGTCCTGATCATGAACTGATACGATTATTACATTATTTACGTATTGGTGATATCAAACATATATATGTATATGTATGTATTTATATAAATAGGCTATATAATTGAATGTTGTATGTTGTTTGGGAGTTTGGGTGAGTTCTGAGTTAGGGTTTGCTTTTGAGTTTGATTCCCAGGTTGAGTTTGTGAGTCTCTGAGTTAGCTTGGGTTGTAGTTCAATTCAGTTTGTGGGTTTACATACCAGTTTGGGATAAGTTTGGGTTTACAGTTTCATATATATAGTATATGTAGGTATTGTTTACTGTCATATATAGGATGATGTATATGTACGTATTTTCTCATGCGTGTGTTGTCTAAGTGCAGTGAGTTCAGATTTCATGTTATGTATGGGTTAGCATTGCCTTGGTTTAGTTTTTTGAGATAGGTTCAGTTGAGTTATGTATATAAGTAGGCTTGCATATTGGGATATGAGTTATATATATTTATGAGAGGATATATATATATATATATATATATATATATATATATATATATATATATATATATATATATATATATATATATATATATATATATATATATATATATATATATATATATATATATATATATATATATATATATATATATATAGAGGTCATTTGCATATATATATATATATATATATATATATATATATATATATATATATATATATATATATATATATATATATATATAAAATATGTATATATATATATATATATATATATATATATATATATATATATATATATATATATATATATATATATATATATATGCAAATGACCTCTATATATATATATATAGAGGTCATTTGCATATATATATATATATATATATATATATATATATATATGCAAATGACCTCTATATATATATATATATATATATATATATATATATATATATATATATATATATATATATATATATGCAAATGACCTCTATATATATATATATAGAGGTCATTTGCATATATATATATATATATATATATATATATATATATATATATATATATATATATATATATATATATATATATATATATAGAGGTCATTTGCATATATATATATATATATATATATATATATATATATATATATATATATAAATGACCTCTAACCTAGTGGTTAAGAGAAATGCATGCGGCCCAAGTGGTCGGGAGTTCGAGCCCCAGTGGAGGCAAGTTCGTCACAATTACCATTGCTTCAAAAAAAAAAATATATATATATATATATATATATATATATATATATTGTAGAAGCATGGAAAATATTGCTTTTAGTCCCACATCGGAAAGGAGAAGAAGAAAGGGATCACTCCATTCTATAAATAGAGCCCCCTTACCTCCTTTGAAAAGGGCACCAACTTCTCTTCCCTCCTTCCAAACTTGGACTCTTCCTATTACGCACCTTCGGGTGCTAAGTAGAAGAAGTCTAGGGCAGCGCGGGCTCATTGGGCTCAGTCAGCTGTTCCAACCTCTGACCATCAAGAGCGTCCCGCTAAGCGGGCCTCTGATGGAAAGTTGTACAGAGCCGCCTGTGTCCAGCCCCCGGCGGCAAACGGACAGAGTGGTTCTCAAGAGTCTCCCAACAAAGATCGAGGGCAAGCGTTTCTATTAGCCCCCACATCAGGGAGCAAACATGATACCTACGCACTCGTGTGTTCGGGATACCCGGGCCCACAAAGCGAGTGCACGGGCAGATCGAGACATTCCTCATGCGAGTCATGAGACATCCTTCATGCGGCTCGGTCATGAGACATTCCTCATGCGGCTCGGTCATGAAACGTCCTTCATACGGCTCGGTCATGAGACATTCCTCATGCGGCTCAGTCATGAGACGTCCTTCATGCGGCTCGGTCATGAGACATTCTTCATGCAGCACAGAACCCAGGAAGCTTTATGCGGCACAAAATCAGACGAGCTTCATGCGGCTCAAGAGTATCATGCGGCTCAAAAGTCACCAACATGGACATGCGGCTCAAACACATAGGCAGCTCGAGCGGACTCCATGCGGCCCGCAGAGGGAAGCCACGTGTCTTTTCAGAATAGCTGTGCCCAGCGTCGTTCGAACGCAATTAATGCTCTGACGGCTGACAGCTGACAGCTGACAGCCCTGACGTAAAGAAGTCATAACGGCTGACACAAAAGCACTATCTTTCTAGGGAAGTGGAGAAAATCTTCACAGCTTCGAGGCAAGTTTATGCGGCCAGGCTAGATGAGTTCATGCGGCCAGTGCAGATAAACTTATGCGGTTCAATCATGAAGGTCCCCCATGCGGCTCGGCCATAAAAAAATCCATGCGGCTCGGCCATGAAGACTCTCATACAGCTCGGCCATGAAGACCCCCATGCGGCTCGGTCATGAACATATTCATGCGGCTCGGTCATGACAACCTTCATGCGATTCGAGTATAGAGACTATTCATGCGGCTCAGTCATGAAATCTTTCATGCGGCTCGGTCATGACGACCTTCATGCGGCCCAAATATGAACGCTCCTCATGCGGCTCAACCATGATGACAAAACACGTGTCCTAAAGATAATCAAATTTTGGGTCAGATCCTAATAATTTAGGACACGTGGCAAGAGAATGAATTAAATTGATTCATTCAGATTTGCAGATATCAGCAAATCATCATGATGGGGATTTATTGCAATCAACATTAATGACTGACATGATTTGGCATAATCCTTATTAATGGTCCAGATCCTTTACGCTCAAGATTAATGGTCCAGATTGATCATTTACCAGGCGACCGCCACTTTGGGAATGGACAATCATTGTAAACCCTAATGATGCTCCCTACTATTATAAATAGCAGGGTGCCATTCCCTTGCAAAAAGGATACAAAGAGATAAATACGCATATACAGAGAGACTCCCCAATAGTCAGAAAGAAAATACACAGAGAGAGAGAAGCCAGAAGAGCAACAGGAGGAGAGCAAGAAGAGCATTTCTTCACCAACGCCATCTATCTTTTCACAAGGAGCCAAGGCTGCATACCGATCGTCCAAGGAGTAAGGCAGGGCTGCCGTCGCCTTCCCGAGCCTCTACCGTCACCCCCTAGAATCTAAAATAAACAATTGTGCTTAGACTGTTGTACCTAGGTTTTCGTCCCTAGGCTTTCTTTGTACAAGCGAGTTTGTATTGTGAGTCTAAGTTCAGTCCTCCCATAAAACTGTTCTGTACTTTTACAATCAATGGCAAACACGATGGCGACTCTGCTGGGGACTAACTTCTCCACGGCTGAGGAGTTGGTGATGCAATCGGATGCAGCCAAGCTTGGCTCCACGCAACAGAAGATGGTCGCCCGGTTCGACCAACAGGCGTTCGAAGAAATGCTCTCCGACAAGAGCGCTGGCCCGGTCCAGAAGCGAGCCCGCACAAAGAAGGCCCGCAAGGAGTGGAGACCCCGATCCTTTGTTCCTACCGAAGCTCTTCCAGAAGTACCCTCTGTTGCTCAAGACGGCGAGAAAGACTCTCCTGCGGCCCCACTTCAGACCATAGACAACTCTGCTGTCCCCAAGTCCGGCAGAAGAAAACACTATGATGCTGGACTTGCAGGGGCAAAGAGGAACTCTATGAGATCCGAGCCGCATAAGGGTATTAGCCGCAGGAAGAAAGCTCATACGGCCACATCCGCCAGCCGTATGGAGAAAACTCATGCGGCCACATCTGTCAGCCGCATAGCTTATGCGGCCAAGAAAGTCAATCGCTTGCAGAAAACCCATGCGGCCACAATTGCCAACCGTATGCGGCCAGCCTGCACGGTCGTGACTCCTAACCGCATAAAAATAACTCATCCAATGGCAGAAGACAACCGCATGCAGACAGCCTGCACCGCACCTAATTCTAGCCGCATAGCGACCGTTCCACGCTTCTCTCGATCAGTCTTCGACCGTCTCTCATGTGATCCTGACTCTGATGGTTCTCTGGATGATAAGCCAGACTCTGTGGTGTTCAACTTGGACTCCTCCTATTACGCACCCGCAAGTGCTAAAAGGAGGAAGTCTTGGGCAGCGCGGGCTTACCAAGCCCAGGCGGCTGTCCCAACCTCTAACTATCGGGGCGTCCCGTTGATTATCACACGGGCCTCTGATGGAAAGTTGTATAGAACCGCTCGAGTCCAGCCCCCGGCGGCAGAAGGACAAAGTGGTTCCTCTGACCAGCGTGAGGCGATCCTCCATAAGCGCAAGGAAAGAGAAGGAGCCTCGGCGTACAAAGAGTCCTCGCTTGGACATCATTGCACCCAAATCATCGTCAACTGCTGTTACAACAACGCGGCAGCAACGGAAGATCGGCCGTCAGTCTTCCAAAGACTACAGCATCCGAGCTCAAAAGACGAGGCACCTCCTGTTGTCTCCTGTAATTCCACTCAGAAAGTCTCCGCCGAGGGGAGAGGGAAGAAGACAAGCATCTCCAGCCCCAAAATATCAACCACTACAGCTAAGAAACTGTCGTCTAAACGGTTGTCCTCCACCGGAGTATTCCAACACACTCGTTCAAAGACTAAATCTGCTGCAATGGGAAACTCATCATCTACATCGCTGGGGGTCGTAGGAATTGGGGGTAGCACTCCTCCGAGCATCCACAACAATCCGATGTTTCAAGGAGCCGAGCCCGGACAAACCACTCTCCCATCAGGTACAACAGACGCTGATGTCCCCGAGGATATCCATGGCTCTCAAGACAAAGCAAGCTCCGAGGCTGGGGATACCGTTCCCTCCGAGTCCGAGCCCAAAGAGAACATTCCCACCTACCTCGATGACTTCTCGGTACATGGGTACGACTCGGAGGGCACATCCTCCACCGTTCCTTCCATCACTCCTCATGTAAGGACGGTGTTCATGACGGACAGCAACCAAGGTGGTTCCAGCGATCGCCAACGCATCGACACTTTGGAGGCTATACTGCAGGCCTTGGTCAAGTCTGTAGATGAAATCAAAGTCGCTCTTCCAACTCTGCAAGGAGGAACGCCTGGCCAAACAAGCACGGGTCCCGCGGTCAATGCTGACTCGAACTCAGCGGCACCAAACCCGGGCAATAATCCTCCCAAAATAACAGCCCCTACCGGGACAGATGAGGCCCGAGAAGTAAGAAGAGAGGTCCAGGAGCTCCGAGCCATGTTCTATGCCCGAAAAAACGCTCAAGACCTCAGAATGCGGCAACCATACCCTGCCGAATAGAGGGATGTTCCATTCCCACCAAAATATAAGCCGTTCAATATCAACCCGTATGATGGCAAGACCTCAGCAAGTCGGTACATCACTTACTTCGAGGTCACCACCGACCATCTGCCCCATAATGATGCTATCCTCACGCGATTATTTATTGGGGCATTGGAAGGAGTCGCCTTCGATTGGTATCACAATCTGCCAGACAACTGCATCCACTCCTTCGCCGGCTTCAAGCGCCTGTTCTTAGAGAGATTCTACAAAGTAGGACAGGACGTCCCCATGTCCACTCTCATGGACGTCGTCCAAGGGAAGAAGGAATTAACAAGGAACTACATTGAGCGGTTCCGCCAAACCGCCATGAAGCTGCCCTCCGAAAATCCAGATTCCTCTTTAATTGAAATTTGCCAAAAGAGACTGCTCCCAACAATCAGTCTCTGGATGGGCGAAAGTTAATTCAAAGATTGGATGACGTTCATCATCAGCACCACAAGCGCCGAAGAACGACTGAAGAAGGCTCGCCAACTGGGATTGCATATCTCGGAAGGAGAAAACAAGGGCAAGCGTCCCAACAACGATAATGGGGGTAGCCCCTCCAACAATCGGGACAGCAAGGAAAAGCAGGCTATGGTGGCCGATACAGCACAAAAACCTGAGCCGAATCTCGTTGACAAACAATGGCCGCAAATCACTTACTCCTTCGAAGACAGTCACGTCAAGCCCATCTTGGACATGCTCATACAAGGGGACAGAATTCAGCTTCCTCCACCAAGACGGGAACCGCGGCCGGCAGAGATGGAAAATCCAAAGTACTGCTATTATCATCGTTATATTCATCATGCTACACACGATTGCTACCAGCTGAAACGGTACATCCAGAACCTCATCGATTCGAACGCTCTGGCCATCAATTTCGAAGAGGTAACCGTGGCGGCCAATATGGTGTCCGTATAATTCGGCAGCTTTTCGCCGACGGAGACTCAAGACGGGGTAGTCCCCGTCCCTCTAGCGACAATGGAGATTACCAATCTTCCACCTTCTTGAGATCAGGTTGCCGGTCTAGTACCCCTCACCACATCACGAGGGGAGGTCATGTGGATCCATCCAGACTTGGTGACAGAAGTGACTCGACCCACACCCTCTTCCACCAACAAAAAGAAAAGTGGAAAAATCAGGACCTGCCACACAATCTCGGCAGACAACGAGGAAGCTATAGCCGTCCTCACACGGTCCGGAGCGCAATCCCAACCTGTGGTTGACAATCCAGCCGAAAATTATCTACCCACTACAACTGATGCTCCGGGACCGGCTCAGCCTTCGACGACCGACAAGCCTAGGCCGAGGAAGACTCGCTTCGACAAATCCCTCCAAAAAGAGGCAGCCCAAGAGCTAGAGAGGCCCTACAACTTTGATATCTTAGCGCAATTGGCTAACACACCGGCCAAGTTGTCACTGTACGAACTCCTAAGGCTCTCCAAGGACGTTCGTATTGTATTAAGCGAAGCACTCCAAAATGCCGATGTCTACCTGGCTCAATCCAACCTCACCGGAGATGACTCACCCATGGATCTCCAGGACAGTGCCTGCACGGGAGCAATGCCCAATATCGTCTTCACTCCGCAGGACATGCTCATCAAAACCAATCTACATGATCGCCCACTATACTACACGGGGTACATCGGCGACGTGAAGGTGGATCGGATGCACATAGATCCTGGCTCTTCCATAAGCATCATCCCGAAGGGTCTGCTACATCATCTCCGCATTCCAATGCATCGCCTGACGCCTACAAGCACCGCCATCAGCAGTTTTAATTCGGGCAGGAGCTACCCAATTGGAAAGATTTGCCTGAAGTGTCAAATTGGCGATCTCCAATCAGAAGTCACCTGCTAAGTCATAGATGTCAACACTTCTTATAACATCCTCCTGGTGCTCCTTTGGATACATGATTACATGATCGTGCCCTCCACGCTGCACCAATGCTTCAAATATGTCGATAAGCATGGCTTCGTAAGGACAAAATTTGCCGATATCGATCCCTTCAAGGGAGTCGAATCTTATTACTCAGACTCCTGCCTGTACGAAAAATCAAAGAAGCACCTGGGTGAAGAAGATGTGCAAGCTCATGCCAAGATAGCCACAGGATCAGAGGAACCTCTGACAATCCACCTCCAGGCTCGCAAGCCAGGCAAGTCCGTACCCCTTACGGCCACTTTGCGTAAGGATGCGTTCAGTCTCTCGGCACAAGAAGAACAGATGATAATCCAACTGCCGAGGTTGGGCCAAGTGCCGAAACCTACAACGGGGCCACTAACAATCAGGCTGCCAAAAATCGGTCAGCCGCAAAAGGAGAAGCTCAATCCCTCGGACAAGCCACTGATGATACGTCTTCCCAAGAAGGGTCGTCACCCCGATGCGAGGTCCGACACTTCTAGCGAACCAGCCACTCCTCGCCCCACATCGAGTACCAAGCTGGGGGTGGCTAGTGTGCCAACAACCCCACGTTCTGCTCCACCCATGGAGCCCCTGATAATCAAGTTACCCGAGTCATCCTCTCAGTCTGTATTTACACAGGGGATGGCCAAAGAAGAGTCGAAGCTGGCCAGGTATGAGGCTGCTCACTCTGAGACTTGCTCATGTTGCCCATCAACGGCAAGTTCCTGAAGAAGTATTACGTCCGAAACGACATCCAAAAAAAAATCCCCGATGATTGAGTTATGTACCCTATGGTACCGCTGAACTCACATTCCGCCTCCAAATTTCCCAGATTACTGAGTCATGTACCCGCTGGTGCCGCTGAACTCACACTCTCCAACATTCCAGGTTATCGAGTCATGTACCCGCTGGTGCCACTAAACTCACCTCTCCACATTCCATATATCAAGTTATGTACCCGCTGGTACCTCTGAACTCATTCCTACATTTTCCATACATCGAGTCACGTACCCGCTGGTACCACTGAACTCACCCTCATAATTTTCCAGATTTTCGAGTCACGTACCCGCTGGTACCACTGAACTCACCCTCATAATTTTCCAGATTATTGAGTCACGTATCCGCTGATACCGCTGAACTCACACTCACCATTCTCCAGATTCTCGAGTCATGCACTCTCTCGTGCCACTGAACTCACATTCACATCATTTCACAATATCGAGTCATGTACCCGCTGGTGCCTCTGAACTCACATCCCGGTCACTCTTTCAGATAGTAAGTCATGTATGATCATACCTCTGAACTTTCTTCCTATAAGAGATCCTCCCTCATGATCCACTACCCGCACTCCCAGTGTACAAAAAAGGGTAACGGGTCCACAAACTTCCAAAACGACCATGTCGATGCTACCTCTGAGTCGTTCCACTTTCGCCAAAAACAAATCACCCTCTACATAAAACTTCCATGTCCTCATTACCTCTGAGTCATTTTATGTACCCCCTCTTCATTGAGCCCACTCCTACTATGTCCTCATTACCTCTGAGTGGGAAGGCTCTGTAGAAGAAACCTTCAAACTTGCCATGTCCTCATTACCTCTGAGTAAGTATGTTAGTTCCCTTTCAACCTATTATCTGTACCCATAACCGGAGTACGACAAGGATAATAGGTCCACAAATGTCCTCTGTTGACCACAAATGTCCTCTGTTGACCACAAATATCCTCTGTTGACCACAAAAAGCCCTCTGTTGACCACAAATATCCTCCGCGAATCCATACTTGCCATATTCTCACTACCTCTGAGTAAGTATGATGGTTCTTCCTTGACTTATTATCTGTACCCACGATCTGAGTACGCCCAAAGATATAGGCCCACAAACGTCTTCCGATGACCACAAATGTCCTCAGTCGACCACAGATGCTATACTGGGTCTCCAGTACACGCCCATCCCTTCCCTATCATGCCTGGGAGCCCAGTTGCTCCCTGGCATTCTCTCGAATACCAAAAACTTCTATAGCTGTCTTATCGCAAAGATTGTTCTAGGTATTCCTCTCCAAAACTTGTTACTCGTACCTAAAACCAAGGTACGCCCAGGGTAACAGGTCCATAAATAATCCCCCAGCAGGTCCAATTCTAACAACACCACAAGTACAAGAAAAAGAAGATGAGTTGAAACATGCTCATTCAAAGTACTACATCATCTGGGATCACATCCCTTGACAAAAAAAAAAGAAAAACAGTAAAAGAAAACAGAAAACTGATCACTGCTCCATGGCATTCTTTCGCCCGATACTAAGAACCTCCATATCCGCCTTACTGCGGAGTTGTTCTAGGTATCCCTATCAAACTTATTATCCGTACCTAAAACCAAGGTATGCCAAGGATAATAGGCCCACAAATATCCTCTGCTGACCACAAATGCCGTACTAGGTCCCTTAGTACATCCACATCTTTCCTTATCATCACATGCTTTTGGAGCCTAGCTGTTCCATAGCATTCTTTTACCCAATGCATAGAACTTCCACGTTGATAGCACCTCTGAGTTGTTCTATGTATCCTCATTCGAGTTCACTCCTACTATGTCTATATCACCTTTGAGTAGGAAAGCTCTACCATCAACCTTATATTTACCACGTCCATACCACCTCTGAGTAAATATGATGGTTCCCTCTCTCAACTTATTATTCGTACCTAAAACCAAGGTACGCCAAGGATGATAAGTCCACATAAAATCCCCAGCGGAAGTACCCAAACCTATCACGTCCATGCTACCTCTGATTGGATTGCCACACCTAAACAAATCTACTTTCAATGCTTCTTATTCAAAGTGTTCCAAATTTACAATTTGAAAACTTTGAAGGGGGTCCTGTAGAAGCATGGAAAATATTGCTTTTAGTCCCACATCGGAAAGGAGAAGAAGAAAGGGCTCACTCCATTCTATAAATAGAGACCCCTTACCTCCTTTGAAAAGGGCTCCAACTTCTCTTCCCTCCTTCCAAACTTGGACTCTTCCTATTACGCACCTTCGGGTGCTAAGTAGAAAAAGTCTAGGGCAGCGCGGGCTCATTGGGCTCAGTCAGCTGTCCCAACCTCCGACCATCAAGAGCGTCCCGCTAAGCGGGCCTCTGATAGAAAGTTGTACAGAGCCGCCTGTGTCCAGCCCCCGGCGGCAAACGGACAGAGTGGTTCTTAAGAGTCTCCCCACAAAGATCGAGGGCAAGTGTTTCTATTAGCCCCCACATCAGGGAGCAAACATGATACCTACGCACTCGTGTATTCGGGATACCCGGGCCCACAAAGCGAGTGCACGGGCAGATCGAGACATTCCTCATGCGAGTCATGAGACGTCCTTCATGCGGCTCGGTCATGAGACATTCCTCATATGGCTCGGTCATGAGACGTCCTTCATGCGGCTCGGTCATGAGACATTCCTCATGCGGCTCGGTCATGAGACGTCCTTCATGCGGCTCGGTCATGAGACATTCCTCATGCGGCTCGGTCATGAGACGTCTTTCATGCGGCTCGGTCATGAGACATTCTTCATGCGGCATAGAACCCAGGAAGCTTCATGCAGCTCAAAATCAGACGAGCTTCATGCGGCTCAAGAGTATCATGCGGCTCAAAAGTCACCAACATGGACATGCAGCTCAAACACATAGGCAGCTCGAGCGGACTCCATGCGGCCCGCAGAGGGAAGCCACGTGTCTTTTCAGAACAGTTGTGCCCAGCGTCGTTCGAACGCAATTAATGCTCTGACGGCTGACAGCTGACAGCTGACAGCCCTGACGTAAAGAAGTCATAACGGCTGACACAAAAGCACTATCTTCCTAGGGAACTGGAGAAAATCTTCACAGCTTCGAGGCAAGTTTATGCGGCCAGGCTAGACGAGTTCATACGGCCAGTGCAGATAAACTTATGCGGTTCAATCATGAAGGTCCCCCATGCGGCTCGGCCATAAAAAAATCTATGCGGCTCGGCCATGAAGACTCTCATACAGCTCGGCCATGAAGACCCCCATGCGGCTCGGTCATGAACATATTCATGCGGCTCGGTCATGACAACCTTCATGCGGTTCGAGTATAGAGACTATTCATGTGGCTCGGTCATGAAATCTTTCATACGGCTCGGTCATAACGACCTTCATGCGGCCCAAATATGAACGCTCCTCATGCGGCTCAACCATGATGACATAACACGTGTCCTAAAGATAATCAAATTTTGGGTCAGATCCCAATGATTTGGGATACGTGGCAAGAGAATGAATTAAATTGATTCATTCAGATTTGCGGATATCAGCAAATCATCATGATGGGGATTTATTACAATCAACATTAATGACTGACATAATTTGGCATAATTCTCATTAATGGCCTAGATCCTTCACGCTCAAGATTAATGGTCCAGATTGATCATTTACCAGGCGGCCGCCACTTTGGGAATGGGCAATCATTGTAAACCCTAATGATGCTCTCCACTATTATAAATAGCAGGGTACCATTCCCTTGCAAAAAGGATACAAAGAGAGAAACACGCATATACAGAGAGACTCCCCAATAGTCGGAAAGAAAATACACAGAGAGAGAGAAGCCAGAAGAGCAACAGGAGGAGAGCAAGAAGAGCATTTCTTCACCAACGCTAACTATCTTTTCACAAGGAGCCAAGGCTGCATACCGATCGTCCAAGGAGTAAGGCAGGGCTACCGTCGCCTTCCCGAGCCTCTACCGTCACCCCCCAGAATCTAAAATAAACAATTGTACTTAGACTGCTGTACCTAGGTTTTCGTCCCTAGGCTTTTTTTGTACAAGCGAGTTTGTATTGTGAGTCTAAGTTCAGTCCTCCCATAAAACTGTTCTGTACTTTTACAATCAATGGCAAACATATATATATGTTATTGTATATATATGGTATACATATGTGCTTGACCTAGTGTACCTTAGCCTATACCCTGAGATATCTATAGGATTACCTAGAAATGAACCCAATAGGCTAATTGAACTTGTGGACTAGAGTTTGACCAAAACCCTAGCTAGTAAGTCTACTATCGATATCGCCGATACCAATACTCGTAGGAATAGTCCGATACTGATTCCTATACCTATATGTTGTTGCTCAAGCTGTGTTTATAGCTACAAATGCATAAGTACAACATGAAAATCTCATCTATTAAATATGTTACCTAAGAGCATCATTAGTAAGGGCAATTCATTACTACAGTGTATAGAGTATCCTAGAAGTATAGGTATGATTGGTATATCGTATTACATAGAGTGTATAGAGTATCCTTTCGGTCTATAAGAGTTACTTCACTCATTTTGTCAAGACAAGTAAACTTTTTAAATGTTGACGGTATATATACCGTCAACATTTGGTTTTGCCTTGTAGCTACAGGCAGTTGCCTGCATTTTGCCTTATAACTTGGCCTTTGGCCTGTGCTTTAGCAGTGTGGACTTCCAGGTTAGGGTGTTAGTTCATGATTAGCATTGTTTAGATATTAGTTTCAGTTAAAGGGTTAGTTTAGATTAGGATATTAGTTTATGTTAGAAGGAATATGAGAGTTAGTAGATGTTAAAGTAGTATATTAATTTATTAGTTAGGATAGATAGTTTGAGTTAGGATACAGCTCAAGCACAGGCCAAAGGGTCGATATTGGATATTAATTTAAAAAGTTTTACCTTTCTTGACAAACTGGGTGAAGTAACTCTTGTAGACCCAAAGAGTCGATATTGGACAGTTGGGATGTGAGACCCGTCTCACTGTATCGGTATTTTATACGGATACGTGTTTATTTGAGCCGTATTTCGTATTTATCAATTTGTGTGATATTTTAAAATTTTCCTAAGTGTAGGATTTTCATGGCTTGGTTTAACTTGAATTTGGTTTTATTTGGTTCGGTTCCACTTTGACTTGGTTTGGTATAGTTGGTTTCTCATAAGATGAGGTGTATGGCTTAGATTGAGTGGAGAGGAATGAATGGTGGAGATTGCTTGGGCTTGTTATATAAGCCACCTACCACTCTCTCTCCTCCATTATTTTCATTTCATCTTCATCTTCTTCCTCCAGCCCAAGGCAAGTACACCTTGCCGAATGTTGGACAATTTCTATTTTGTTTGTTCTATTCTCTTTGTTGTTACATTCTAAGCATGTTTAGAACTTGAAGTTTTCTATTTTGTTGGCTAGATTGTTGTAGATCTAACTTTGAAGCAAATTCGGTTTTCATGGGCTTTGATCTGGTAAACTTGCATATTTTTGCTAGTTGATGGTTCCATGTTGTAGAGAATTTCGTTCTACCCCATTTTGACCTATGGAAGTCCAAATTTGGACTCCTGTAGGAAATTGGGCGGTGTGGAGAAGCCATGGTATTTTCTATGAACTTCGTCTCAGTTGGCAACAATTATTACTAGCTTGCATTTTTGGCCGCATGATTCATGCTTAGCCGCATGGACATGTCAACATTGTTTGCTTTCTGACATGATAGCATTTATTAGTCAGCATAGTAATTTGGGCAAGGCCTAATAATTAAATTGCCACGTACAGCTTGCATTTCATGCATATAATATAGTGGAGAGCCGCATGAATTATTAATATTTTAGCCGCATGAGAATTATACGTAGCTGGCCGCATGGCTTCTATTATAATATAATAATGTTAGTAGCCGCATGGCTACAAACAATTGTAGCCGCATGAAATTTGAAAGCATGTTACATGCTTTTTCTTTAGCAAGCATTGAATGCTTCCTTGGAAAAGCATCTCAATGCTTCCTTGGAGCCGCATGGATTTGAAGCCGCAGGGGCTTTGAAACCAAGCATTAAATGAATGCTTGCTTGGAAGTATTAAATGCTTAGCTTGGAAAAGCATTAAATGCTTGCTTTAAAATAAGTTGAATGCCTTTTTGCTAATGCATTCTTGTTCCTTAAGGCTTGATTCCTTAATGCACACGTTCTGGAGTGAAATGGTCAAATGCATTATTAAATGCATTTTCTAATCATTGGACTAATGATTTGATTCTTTAAATGTATTTTTACTAAGCCTAGCCGCATAGGAATTGATTTCAATTCTTTAATGTAAGTTTTCTGAGCCAGCCGCATAAAGGCTTAGAAATGCAATGCTAATATTTAATGCTTGTCATTATATGCCTAATACATTAATAACTGCACTTTTGAACCAGCCGCATGGCCTTTTAGCTAGCCTTTGCTTGCTTGCAAATTAAGCTTGGCCGCATGCACTTCAATGTTGACCGCATGGCTTTATTTTATAGTGTAATCATTACTTGGCCACGTGAACCATTAATTTAAGGGTTCACGTGTACCCCTTCTTATTGCATTAATTGTGGGGGGTCCCATATAGCTTCCTTAGTTGACTTGCTTGCTGAAGTGGGAGTTTGCATTTAATGAGGGTCCCACTGTCTTTTGTCTTATTTGATTTTATGGCCTATTTATTGTTTCTTGGCCGCATGGGGTCCCTTCCACTCTTGGCCGCATGCACAATTGTATGCTAGCCGCATATGGCTTGCTGGCCTTAAATGTTTGACTGATTGCATTTAAATAATTTCGGAGCCGCATGGGTGGCCTCCCACTCTCTTTGACCGCATGATTGTTCTCCCACTTTTGGACCACATGGGTCCCACTTTGATTGTTTAAATGTCTTATTTACGTGAATTGTGGTCCGAATTTCTTCCCACTCCCAACATAAAAGTTATAGAGTTTCTTCTTGGCTTCAAGAATATACATATTATATATATTATTATTTAATTGTACAAGTTTCTTTCCTCCTTGATAATGACATGCTTGATAGTGACCCGTAGTGGTGCACTCCTGACATGATAACTTGACCTGATAACTTGACTTGATGTACATGACACGACAGTGACCCGTAGTGGTGCACTCCTGATTAATGACATGACATGACCTGATGGTGGTCCGTCGTGGCGCACTCTTGACCAGTAAACTTGACATGATAATGACTTGATAGTGGCCCGCCGTGGCGCACTCTTGACATGATAAACCTGACATGATATCTCTTGAAAGGCTGTTGCGACGGCTAGCATGACTTGATAAGATTGAATAACTTGGACACCGTGGACGATTGTGCTTGTACAAATGAACCTGTCTTATCTTGCATCATGTCTAAGATGGGACTCCTGAGTACCACGGTCAGGAGTACCTACTGTAAATGGCTAAGGCTAATAACTAGAATAATACAGTAGTTCATGGAGAGACTTTCCCAGTTACCTGTTGCCCCTTTGATCCCGGCCTTATATATATATACATGGGATTTGTTGCTATCCGTCGAGATGAGCGCACTTCCAGCCCGCCGTCGAGCGTGGTACCTTAGGACACATGTATCTTACTACAGTGTGTCTGCTATATCATGCTATCTTTTCCTTTTCTTTGTTGGGGTCACTCAGGTAGTAACAAATAGGTAACCGGACTTGGAAGAATCTCGCTGCATCTTGCTAGTAACTAGGCCTGTGATAACCCTAGTTAGTTAAAGTATCAAGCCGTACTTCTTGCTTGGCCGTGAATGTTGGATGGAGTTCAATCTGTCTAGTCTCGTCTTGATCTTGTACATGATTGTTACATGTCCTATTTTTCTTATTTTATATTGCCGATAAATGGTGGGAGAAACCAAGTTCCGTTCAGACGAAGGGTTACAACCCCGGTCCTTGTTTGGTTTACGGGTTGTAACCTGGTTATCTGAATAGTCCCATGGTTATCCCATCGTATATCACCTTCCCTATCTAAGTCTTGTCTAGATCCAGTTCTATTTATTTAACACGTTCTCCAGTTTACTTTATGTCAAATAATGATAATTTACTTACTGTCTTCCTATGTTCGGGATAAGTGTATTGGTACTGCACGAATCTCGATCCTCCTTTACTTATCTACTTGTTGATTGCTAATGATTGCTGGTTTTAAGTTCATAGTTCGGCCTCCTTTGTGGTACTTACTATTTGGGGTCTGACCCCACTAGTTTTGCATGGCCAGGTTCTGATAGAAGAGCCCGAAGGATCTACCGTACCATCTACTCGACGGTGACCAGCCGGAGCACCAGAGTGCCTCAGTGGGTTCTTCTTCATCCTCCCACTGATATGTAAATTCTCCTCTTGTAACGTTTAACCCTGAGCACGTGTTTAGCTCGTGTTTTGGTATTTTTCTTGATATTGTAGCCTACGGGCATAAACATGATATGTGTATTCTAGACTATAGCTAGTCCTTATCATGTACGACTAATACTCTAGCTAGTCATCAGCTCTGTGGTACTGCCTTCATAATCATTCATGTATATATGGTTCGGGACGTCTTACTATTGTATGTATGATGATCGTACTCTTTGCTCTTGTATAATTGCCTGTGATTGAGATACATAGGATTGTTAAACCATAGGATTGACTGATGGCTTGTAGAGTAACCCCTATGTCTTGACAGCTTATACGTGATTTCAGAGTATTAACGTACTTTGGGATTGCGTAGCTGGCTATGTCTGCCCCCGCTCTCCAGTATTCTGGTTCTGGGGCGTGACATGGTTTTAGTGGTGGCGCCATGCAGGTCTGAGTCTCAATTTTCAAATTTGTGGGGGTTACCATGTTTAGATATCTCAATCACGATTATCCTTATTGATCTCCTTCGGATTATTCTCTACCTCTGATACTTGACTTGATATCTGTTTTGATCATTGATCATTCCTGTTTCCATGATTTGATCTTGTGTCCTTCAACTTTCAAGGGCACTGTTCTTGATCCTTCTGATTAACTTGTTCGTTTTTTTTGCCGAGGGCAGCTCAGCATTCTTCAGCCAGGCCAGTTATGGAGGATCAGTCTCAGCATGCAGGCAGAGATGTCAGTCCATTCCGATCAGCCAGTCGCTTCTATCTTCGTATCTTGATACAGGTGATAAAGTTCATGCATCTGTTTTAACTACGATGACACGTCCTGGGTAGAGTCATGTCTTGAACTAAGTCATTGGTACCGACTTACCTTGAGGCTCGACTTTTATCCATTTTTTGGAGTCAGCTTAGGCCAGCAAGGACGTTGGTTTCTACACAACTGTCTCAGGAGACATATTGATCCATATGCCTCCAGCCATTCTTGATCTTGATTGTGTTATTTCCTGTGTATTTACTTACCGCTTACGTATTTTACATTACTGATTGTTTTACTTACTTACTTGCCATGCTTATTTTATTTGAGATTGTTGAGTTTCCTGGAGCTTTTGTTTTGTTATCTTGCTCGACTAGCCTCAGAAAATTCCGAGGACGGAATTTTTCTAAGGTGTGGAGAGTTGTGAGACCCGTCTCACTGTATTGGTATTTTAGACGGATACGTGTTTATTTGAGCCGTATTTCGTATTTATCGATTTGTGTGATATTTTAAAATTTTCCTAAGTGTAGGATTTTCATGGCTTGGTTTAACTTGAATTTAGTTTTATTTGGTTCGGTTCCACTTTGACTTGGTTTGGTATAGTTGGTTTCTCATAAGATGAGGTGTATGGCTTAGATTGAGTGGAGAGGAATGAATGGTGGAGATTGCTTGGGCTTGTTATATAAGCCACCTACCACTCTCTCTCCTCCATTATTTTTATTTCATCTTCATCTTCTTCCTCCAGCCCAAGACAAGTACACCTTGCCGAATGTTGGACGATTTCTATTTCGTTTGTTCCATTCTCTTTGTTGTTACATTCTAAGCATGTTTAGAACTTGAAGTTTTCTATTTTGTTGGCTAGATTGTTGTAGATCTAACTTTGAAGCAAATTCGGTTTTCATGGGCTTTGATCTGGTTAACTTGCATATTTTTGCTAGTTGATGGTTCCATGTTGTAGAGAATTTCGTTCTATCCCATTTTGACCTATGAAAGTCCAAATTTGGACTCCTGTGGGAAATTGGGCGGTGTGGAGAAGCCATGGTATTTTCCATGAACTTCGTCTCAGTTGGCAACAATTATTACTAGCTTGCATTTTTGGCCGCATGATTCATGCTTAGCCGCATGGACATGTCAACATTGTTTGCTTCCTGACATGATAGCATTTATTAGTCAACATAGTAATTTGGGCAAGGCCTAATAATTAAATTGCCACGTACAGCTTGCATTTCATGCATATAATATAGTGGAGAGCCGCATGAATTATTAATGTTTTAGCCGTATGAGAATTATACGTAGCTGGCCGCATGGCTTCTATTATAATGTAATAATGTTAGTAGCCGCATGGCTACAAACAATTGTAGCCGCATGGAATTTGAAAGCATGTTACATGCTTTTCCTTTAGCAAGCATTGAATGCTTCCTTGGAAAAGCATCTCAATGCTTCCTTGGAGCCGCATGGATTTGAAGCCGCAGGGGCTTTGAAACCAAGCATTAAATGATTGCTTGCTTGGAAGTATTAAATGCTTAGCTTGGAAAAGCATTAAATGCTTGCTTTAAAATAAGTTGAATGCCTTTTTGCTAATGCATTCTTGTTCCTTAAGGCTTGATTCCTTAATGCACACGTTCTGGAGTGAAATGGTCAAATGCATTATTAAATGCATTTTCTAATCATTGGACTAATGATTTGATTCTTTAAATGTATTTTTACTAAGCCTAGCCGCATAGGAATTGATTTCAATTCTTTAATGTAAGTTTTCTGAGCCAGCCGCATAAAGGCTTAGAAATGCAATGCTAATATTTAATGTTTGTCATTATATGCTTAATACATTAATAACTGCACTTTTGAACCAGCCGCATGGCCTTTTAGCTAGCCTTTGCTTGCTTGCAAATTAAGCTTGGCCGCATGCACTTCAATGTTGACCGCATTGCTTTTTTTTATAGTGTAATCATTGCTTGGCCACGTGAACCATTAATTTAAGGGTTCACGTATACCCCTTCTTATTGTATTAATTGTGGGGGGTCCCATATAGCTTCCTTAGTTGACTTGCTTGCTGAAGTGGGAGTTTGCATTTAATGAGGGTCCCACTGTCTTTTGTCTTATTTGATTTTATGGCCTATTTATTGTTTCTTGGCCGCATGGGGTCCCTCCCACTCTTGGCCGCATGTACAATTGTATGCTAGCCGCATATGGCTTGCTGGCCTTAAATGTTTGACTGATTGCATTTAAATAATTTCGGAGCCGCATGGGTGGCCTCCCACTCTCTTTGACCGCATGATTGTTCTCCCACTTTTGGACCACATGGGTCCCACTTTGATTGTTTAAATGTCTTATTTGCGTGAATTGTGGTCCGAATTTCTTCCCACTTCCAACATGAAAGTTGTAGAGTTTCTCCTTGGCTTCAAGAATATACATATTATATATATTATTATTTAATTGTGCAAGTTTCTCTCCTTTTTGATAATGACATGCTTGATAGTGACCCGTAGTGGTGCACTCCTGACATGATAACTTGACCTGATAACTTGACTTGATGTACATGACACGACAGTGACCCGTAGTGGTGCACTCCTGATTAATGACATGACATGACCTGATGGTGGCCCGTCATGGCACACTCTTGACCAGTAAACATGACATGATAATGACTTGATAGTGGCCCGCCGTGGCGCACTCTTGACATGATAAACCTGACATGATATCTCTTGAAAGGCTGTTGCGACGGCTAGCATGACTTGATAAGATTGAATAACTTGGACACCGTGGACGATTGTGCTTGTACAAATGAACCTGTCTTGTCTTGCATCATGTCTAGGATGGGACTCCTGAGTACCACGGTCAGGAGTACCTACTGTAAATGGCTAAGGCTAATAACTGGAATAATACAGTAGTTCATGGAGAGACTTTCCCAGTTACCTGTTGCCCCTTTGATCCCGGCCTTATATATATATATATACATGGGATTTGTTGTTATCCGTCGAGATGAGCGCACTTCCAGCCCGCCGTCGAGCGTGGTACCTTAGGACACATGTATCTTACTACAGTGTGTCTGCTATATCATGCTATCTTTTCCTTTTCTTTGCTGGGGTCACTCAGGTAGTAACAAATAGGTAACCGGACTTGGAAGAATCTCGCTGCATCTTGCTAGTAACTAGGCCTGTGATAACCCTAGTTAGTTAAAGTATCAAGCCGTACTTCTTGCTTGGCCGTGAATGTTGGATGGAGTTCAATCTGTCTAGTCTCATCTTGATCTTGTACATGATTGTTATATGTCCTATTTTTTTATTTTATATTGCCGATAAATGGTGGGAGAAACCAAGTTCCGTTCAGACGAAGGGTTACAACCCCGGTCCTTGTTTGGTTTACGGGTTGTAACCTGGTTATCTGAATAGTCCCATGGTTATCCCATCGTATATCACCTTCCCTATCTAAGTCTTGTCTAGATCCAGTTCTATTTATTTAACTCGTTCTCCAGTTTACTTTATGTCAAATAATGATGATTTACTTACTGTCTTCCTATGTTCGGGATAAGTACATTGGTACTGCACGAATCTCGATCCTCCTTTACTTATCTGCTTGTTGATTGCTAATGATTACTGGTTTTAAGTACATAGTTCGGCCTCCTTTGTGGTACTTGCTATTTGGGGTCTGACCCCACTGGTTTTGCATGGCCAGGTTCTGATAGAAGAGCCCGAAGGATCTACCGTACCATCTACTCGACGGTGACCAGCCGGAGCACCAGAGTGCCTCAGTGGGTTCTTCTTCATCCTCCCACTGATATGTAAATTCTCCTCTTGTAACGTTTAGCCCCGAGCACGTGTTTAGCTCGTGTTTTGGTATTTTTCTTGATATTGTAGCCTACGGGCATAAACATGATATGTGTATTCTAGACTATAGCTAGTCCTTATCATGTACGACTAATACTCTAGCTAGTCATCAGCTCTGTGGTACTGGCTTCATGATCATTCATGTATATATGGTTCGGGATGCCTTACTATTGTATGTATGATGATCGTACTCTTTGCTCTTGTATAATTGCCTGTGATTGAGATACCTAGGATTGTTAAACCATAGGATTGACTGATGGCTTGTAGAGTAACCCCCATGTCTTGACAGCTTATACGTGATTTCAGAGTATTAACGTACTTTGGGATTGCGTAGCTGGCTATGTCTGCCCCCGCTCTCCAGTATTCTGGTTCTAGGGCGTGACATGGGATGAGTATCAGAATCGGTATCGGATTAGTATCGACCGTATCGGATTAGTATCGGCCGTATATACTTAGTGTCGTGTACTCCTACAAGTACAATTATACCTCGACCGTATGTACTTAGTATCGACCGTATCGGATTAGTATCGGTCTATCGGATATGACACTTTGACACAAGATAATTGTTTTAGTCCCAATACAGTTGTTTTTGTTTCTTCCTTTAAATTCTTTGTTTGTAATATGTGGAATGAATGAACAGTTTATGTTGCGTACCCATATCTAAATTGCCTTAACATTCATCAATGTGCATGTATCTATCTTACAGAATTATCCTCAATTGGATATGGATATAAATTACTACTTACGGAATCGTTCGTGGATGTACAACCGTCATCCTGATGACATGTGCGGTGTACGAAATGAATTCATAGAGGGTGTACAGCAGTTCCTGCAGTTTGCCAAGGCGTTCCCTCAGTACATGGACGGTACCAAAATTAAGTGTCTGTGTGTGAGATGTCGCAACTTGAAATATCATCCAGAAGTAGAAGTCACGTATCATTTATACTCGAAGGGTTTCACGCCGAATTACTATCAGTAGAGCGCACACGAAAAACTTGTGTCTTTAGCATCGGAGTATGAGCCTTATGTGGATGTCCACAACAACGCTGCTTATGAAGATGGGTTGGTGAATATGATTTTTGACGCGACGGGGCCTAGTTTCGATCCGGACGATCATGATGCACCTGAGGAGGCACCGAACGCCGATGCTGCACAGTTCATGGAGTTGCTGGAGAATGCAAGGACTCCATTATATCCTGGTTGTGAGGATCATTCACTGTTGGAGGTGGTTACAAGATTGTTGAGCATCAAGTCCGATTTTAACATGTCACAAGATTGCTACAACCGTCTTATGGAGTTGCTTATAGAAATATTGCCTGAGGGTGCTAAGTTGCATAAAGACTTCTACCGGTCTAAGAGGATGGTGAGATCGCTCTGGATGGGATACGAAAAAATCGATGCATGTCGCAACGGATGCATGTTGTACTACAAAGACGACAAGGATGAAGATGCCTGCAGATTTTGTGGTACCGGTCGCTACAAGGGCAGTGGTAGAAGAAAGTCTGTCGGTGCCAGGAAGCCTACCGATTCGATGCACTACTTGCCGTTGATGCCACGGTTGCAGCGGTTGTTTATGGTGATGGAAACTGCAGAAAATATGAGTTGGCATAAGCGGGAACAGACGAAGGAGTGTTGGATCACCCATCTGATAGAGAAGCATGGAAGCACTTTGATCGAGAGTATCCAGATTTTGCTTCTGATTCGCGTAATGTCAGATTGGGTCTCTGCTCCGACAGTTTTACCCCATTCGGACTTTCGGGATCCTAGTATTCGTGTTGGCCTATGATCGTCACTCCGTACAATCTACCGCCTTGGATGTGTATGAAGACTCTGTATATGTTCCTCACCGTTATTATCTCCGGTCCGAACAATCCGAAAAGGAACATCGATGTGTATTTACAACCATTGATTGATGAGTTGAATCAGCTGTGGGAAGTAGGTTCCAAAACGTACGAAGTATCTAGAAAACAAAATTTTCAGATGCGGGCAGCACTTATGTGGACCATCAACGACTTTTTGGCCTATGGTATGTTATCTGGATGGAGCATGCATGGTCGTCTTTCATGTCCGTATTGCATGGACCGCAATAAGGCTTTCCGTTTGAAATACGGAGGCAAACTGTGCTTCTTCGATTGTCATCGATAATTCCTGCCGAAGGATCATCCGTACCGGAGGAACAGAAATACTTTTTGTCACGACCCGCACCCTAGAGTAAGGGCACGAGAAGTGGGTACGTCCAGCCTACGCCGCAGTATCGGCGGTAGAACGCTGTCCTAGGTCAATCATCTAACAGTATAAGGTACCCGTACAGTTTATACACTCCGAATGGAGGTGACAAATAGAAACAAACTCAATCACATCTAGGTAGAGAAATGTAAGATAGATAGATAGACAGTAACTCAAAGAGAACAGTAGAATAGATGAAATAAGTCCAAGTGTCTAGTACAACATAATATCCAGAACTGTCAACTCATAATACAAAAGTCTAAGAGTCTATACATAACTCAACATCTCAAAATACAACTCAGATGTGAGACAAAAAGATAATATAGAAAGACTGCCTAGACTAAACTGGTCTAGACTACTGGAACATCCTCCTCAGCTGCAGGTGGATCCTGCTGAGGGTCCACAACATAGGTATCATCTAGTCCTGCTCCATAATAGGTAGACACCAGGGCCTCCTCCTCATCCTCTGTAATATTTTCAACAGGTCCAATCAGGACGGGAACGAGCACAATACATCTCACGCAGTTCATAGTAAGATAGGAAATATAAAGCATGCAATAGAGTAAAATACAGGAAACGCTGAAAGAAGATACATGTAGCAAGAGAGAGAACTGTAATGAAATATCTACTATAATAGAGAACTAGCAGTGTCTAGTGAGTCAGAGTAAAATATAGACATGTGAAATGGCATAGGAGATTCATGGCTACAACTAAGAGTGATTCATGACTACACTACTTTGGATATTATTCACATGACTATTTCCACTCCCCCATCCCCAATCAATACACAAGGATCCATTCAGGTTATGTTAAGATTCGTGATAAGCCCATAAATGGGAGATTCATGAGAGGCTCTGTGAGCATGAGAGTACATGAGTCACAAGCGATTCGTGAATCTATGAAAGCATAGAGATACATGATGATAGTGAAAAGCACAACATGCTGTATCTGATGCTCCCGAGGGGGATAACATCTCATGAAAAGATCCATATAGTACCAATCCGTGATAACAATCGTGTCAGCATCAAGTAAAGTAATCTAGAGCAAGAATATAAATCCTGGCAAATATGAAACGGTCAGAGAATGTACTCGCCTGATAACTGAATGTCTGAAGAAGATATACTGTCTGAGGAGAGGTGTATGGCTCCTAATCAGAGCAATACAAGTCACAATGTATCCACAATGGTAAAAATAAAGTATACAATGCATACTACATGATTCTAGGTCAATCTGGTCAAAAGTCAACTCTTGGTCAACTCTAAAGTCAAACTAGTCAAGGTTAAGTCAATACTAGTCAAACTAGTTAGGGTTTTAGTCAAACTAGTTAGGGTTTTAGTCAAACTAGTTAAACTAGTTGATTTAGGTCATTCCTAGTCATTTCTAGGTGAACTAGGTCAACTTTGACCTACAGTTGACTTTGGTCAACCCTTAGTCAACAAGGGTCAACACAAAGGGTTTTGGGTCATTCAGGGCTAGCCCCAAGCCATAGGCTAGTAATCCTAGGCCATAGGCCATAGGCTAGTATAGGGTTTCTATATAACCTATAGTAGGAAACATATACATATATATATATGATATATATAGATATATGAATCTATCTAATACCCAATACCCAATATAGGAATATCATATATAATACAACCACACACATATATATACATATATGTATCTAATACTAATACATATATATATATATCAATATATATATACATATATATATATATATATAAAACCTATATATACTATATATATATATATGACATAGAGAGAGAGACTGAGTGAGAGAGAGAGAGAGTGAGACAGTGAGAGAGAGGGAGACTGAATGAATCAGGGGGGGTTCCAGGAATTCCTGAACCCAAACCCATCCAAAACACACACACACATAATATATATATACACACATATGTATATATATATATAACTTAACACACACACACCCAAATCACCCCAAAATCGACCCACACTCTCACATACACATATACTACATATATACACATTAAAATACATTAATATAATACATAAATCATTAGCAAAATCGAATCAAAATTCGATTTTGCAAAAACTGTAATTTTCAGAAAATAAGAAATTGCACTGTGAAAACCTAACTTGGGTTAGCTCAAACATCAATCAAAACGACCTAAGATGACCCAAACTTGGTTGGTAACTAAAGCCCCTAGGTTAGGCTAGGTCCCTAGCAGCCTGACACTGTGTCACGACACGACACGACGTGTCCACAAGGATTTAAAGTCACACGGGTAAACCAGTGTACACTGTTACAGTGTAAATTCAAAATTAGTCTAGGACACGACACAAAGCGACACAGGCCTCGTGCTCGTGCCCGAAGGTGCGCCTAGGGTTGGGCTTCGTGTCCATGGGCCTGATACGTGTCCACGTGTCGTGTAGAGGGGACACGACACACGTATCAGAAGCCCCAATTTACGTGTTTCAGACTGTGTCGTCGTGTTTTCGCGTGTCTCGTGCTCGCGACACGGGACACGTGACACCACGTGGTTGTGTCCAATGTGTTCGCCTACATACAGGCTTCGTGTCCATGTCAGTACCAAGTGTCCACGTGTCGTGTACAGTGGACACGACACGTTCAAAGTCTAGTGTCTGCGTGTGTGTACACTGTGTATAGAACGACCCTTGCGGGGTCGATTCCGTGTCCGACACGACACGAGGTCATCCCAAACTTTGGGGATGACCTGTCAGTCATTGCCCCGTGCTCCGTGCCAATTTTGGCGTGTCCACGTGGCTTCTACAGTGCGTGGGGACACTGTGGCAGTAGGACACAATTCCTGTGTACTGCCCTGTGTCCCGAGAGCTTGTGTGTCCAAATTTGGACACGAATTGTGTCCAGTGACATAGGATTAGGGTTAGGGTTAGTTAGGCTTGGTTTTTGTTCAAAGAGTTTGGAAAAACAGTGATCAAAATACACAATGACAGTGCTCAAACAGTGAGTAAAATTAGGGTTCTAGACTAGTAGGATACGTGTCCAACACGACACCAAAACACATCAAAATCCTACCAAACTTTACCCACAATATTGTTACCCCTATATGAATGCATCTATGAAAGACAAATAGGAATTTGACTAGGTTTGTGGAAATTTACCTATTGGTGAATTTCAAGGAAATTCAAAGAAGAGGGGGTGTTGTTCTTCAACTTGATGATGACAAAAGCCTCCAAATTCTTGATTGCTAGCCTCCCTTAGCTCCCTTGGTGTTATAGGGTCCCAATGCAAGAGACTAGAGTCAATTTGGATCAAGAATGATCAAGATATGGGTGTTTGAAGAAAATGTGATTTTCTAGGAATTAATTTCATGTAAATTAATTCATGGATGAACACAAGGGGTTATATAGAGGGTGCACAAGCTAGGGGGGTGCCCCTTGGCCGGCCAAGCATGGGGGGGGTGGTTCAACTCTTAGTGGTTAAGAAAAGGACTTTGTGCCAAAAGTAGATCTTTTGCACAAATTAAGGAAAATATCCTATAAAGGTAAAGTAGATATTTTCATTCTTTGACTAAATGAAAATATCACCCTCTAGTCATTCTAGGTTAGGGATTAACCTATAGATTAGGGTAATCTAAGTTAGGGATTATCAAGTCACTAAACAAAAGTCCATGAATAGTGAAATCTCACTAATCCTCCTTAATTTCTAGAAAATTACCAAAATACCCCTTAGGCCAAAAATCACTAAAATGATATTCTAAGCCTATGGTCAAGTTCACATGGTCATGGCAATGTCTAGGTTAAGGAAACTAGGGTTTACAATAAGTTACACTAACCAAAAACACAAAGTCATAAGTCATGACTTAGCATGACTTAGAAAATGATTTAACTTAACTAAATTCACCAGAAAATCATGCCATGACTAAAATACCACTAATATGATAATAAAAATAATAAATTTTCAAAAATCTCCAATTTTCAGAAACAGGGTGTTACAAGTCTACCCACCTTAAAATAATTTCGTCCTCGAAATTTAGATGGTCGTACTCCTCTTAGGTCAAACCTTCAACAATCAGGGACGAAGCCACTACCTAGGCAACATACAAGGTCAATCAAGCCAAATAGGGGTAGTAGACCTATACTGGGTCATGTCAAAAAAATTGGTTGGCAGTTTTAGGTCATAAGGTGTAGTATGTCATGTCTAGGTCATGTATGTGAAGTCAGTTTTGAGAAAACAACTAGTCTTGTGCTCCAAATTTAAAAGTCACGGTAATGTACCTACGATGATCATAATTTAGAGTGGGAAAAGTCTATGGCCTAAATTGAACCAAAAATCATGATGAATAGTAGTGTAAAGGACAGGTTAGGTGGGACAATCCTGGTCATAGGTATAGACTAGGAAGATAAGGAAACAATAAATCACAGGGCTAAAAGGGTTACTATTCTATGGTCAGAGATACTCTATCAAAAAGGCATAACATATATATACACTAATTTATTTAGAGGAAAATTCTTGACAAAAGAGTTTAGTCAAGAATTATATTAACAACTAAACTACTCCTACTCCTACTCCTACTCCTACTCCTATGTAAGAGATGAAGAAACAACAACAATCGACAAAATCAAAGAACTAACAGGTCAAAACTGATCACTAATAAAGAACAGGTAGGAGCAGATGGAATTGGATTTCAAGATAGAAGTAATGAAGCAAGGTGGGAATGGAATTTAGAATAAGGAACCTGCAAGCACATTGTCAACTGCCTGAGCATCCTCAACTGTCATGGCGTAAGCACGCCCCGGCTGACCCCTTCCAGCCTGCTGCTGGAACTGCAAAAATCTCTGCTGCTGTGGCTGTAATGGTCCTCTCTGCTGCTGTCCTACCGGAGCCTTAGCTCCTGCTCCTGGTGCTGCTCCCTGTGCTACTCTGCCTGTGTACTGGGAACACTCCCTCAGCTGGTGGTCCGCTGCCCCACATAGTAGGCACGAGCCCAACCTCTTCCTGCACTCTCCCCATCCATGTCCCGATTTCTTACAGTAGGGACAACTGGTAGTCTGCTGTCTCGGGACCTGCTGCTGCTGCCTCGGCTGTTGATACTGCTGTGGCTGCCTCTGCTGCTGCTGATAGTGAGGCCTCTTGGCCTGACCTCCACTGCTGCCTGCTCCCTGTGTATCACGGCCCCTCTTGAGCTTCAGCTCAAGATCATCCTCAGCCGCCATCGCTCCTGCTAGAATATCCTCAAATGTGGCACTCCTCTCACTCTTGGTCAAGGACTTGACTTCCTTGACCAAGCCCTTCCTGAACCTCCTCGCCTTCGCTGCCTCGCTAAGGCCCTCCACGAATCTGCTCAACCGGCAAAACTCACCGGCGTACTCCTCTACGGTCTGGTTCCCCTGAACCAGGTTCTCGAACTGTGTCTCCAAAGCGCCGACTGCCTGATCTGGGAAAAACTTCCCCTTGAAGAGCTCCTTGAAAGCTCTCCATGCCTGCCCTGGAGTACCTACTCTCGGGTCCGTCTGATACCAGGTACGGGCAAGATCCCGCATCTGGCTAGCTGCTGCCTCCACCTGGAGTCCGGCTGGTATCTCCGCCAGTCGGAAGATCTCCTTGATGTGCTCTATCCAGTCATCCGCATAAAGAATCCCCTCAGTCCCCAAGAAGTCCCTGGGGTTCATCTTCTTGAAGTCCTGTATGCCCGGAATCTTCTGCTGCTGCGGCTGTCCTGATCCTCCGTGTGGCTGGGCTGCCAACCTCTCTATCGTCGCCGTGGCCAGCTGATGGACATCATCAATGCCTCTGGTAAAAGCCGTCGTCTGACGCTGAGTCTGGGTCTGGTGCGACTCGAGAAACTGCTGGAAGTAGGAGAATATCTGTGCAGCATCCACATACCCAGATGGCATCTGCTGCTGGTACCCCTGCTGGTACTGCTGCTGCTGCTGATACTCCGGCTGAAACTGAGGCTGACGAAACTGCGGGGGAGGCATGTCTGGAGTAGCTGGAATGACCCCCTGAATAGTAAGAGGTGCACCCCCAACTGGGGCAGAAGCTCCCACATGAGCTGGAGTATGGGGAGCTGCAGTCCCCGGGTCCTGGTGAGCTGGACGAGAGGTGGCAGACCTCTCAGTGGTATCACCTGGACCGAGACGCTGCGATCGTGTCTCCACCATCCTGAAGACAGATCAATAAGGAAGTCAATAACGGTACAAGGATGATAGTATCAAAGGACAATATGAAATAGATTATATAGATTTGAACAAAAGTCAGTAGATTCAAATCCATGGAAATTTTTCCTAATTTGTGATTGAGTATCCACTCTCTCTAAGCCTATTCCTTAAATCCTATCGCAGGCTGTAGTGATACTCTAGTTCGAATACCACTACATAAACTCGAGACCTGCATGGGCCACCACTAAAAATGTGTCACGACCCGCACCCTAGAGTAAGGGCACGAGAAGTGGGTACGTCCAGCCTACGCCGCAGTATCGGCGGTAGAACGCTGTCCTAGGTCAATCATCTAACAGTATAAGGTACCCGTACAGTTTATACACTCCAAATGGAGGTGACAAATAGAAACAAACTCAATCACATCTAGGTAGAGAAATGTAAGATAGATAGATAGACAGTAACTCAAAGAGAACAGTAGAATAGATGAAATAAGTCCAAGTGTCTAGTACAACATAATATCCAGAACTGTCAACTCATAATACAAAAGTCTAAGAGTCTATACATAACTCAACATCTCAAAATACAACTCAGATGTGAGACAAAAAGATAATATAGAAAGACTGCCTAGACTAAACTGGTCTAGACTACTGGAACATCCTCCTCAGCTGCAGGTGGATCCTGCTGAGGGTCCACAACATAGGTATCATCTAGTCCTGCTCCATAATAGGTAGACACCAGGGCCTCCTCCTCATCCTCTGTAATATTTTCAACAGGTCCAATCAGGACGGGAACGAGCACAATACATCTCACGCAGTTCATAGTAAGATAGGAAATATAAAGCATGCAATAGAGTAAAATACAGGAAACGCTGAAAGAAGATACATGTAGCAAGAGAGAGAACTGTAATGAAATATCTACTATAATAGAGAACTAGCAGTGTCTAGTGAGTCAGAGTAAAATATAGACATGTGAAATGGCATAGGAGATTCATGGCTACAACTAAGAGTGATTCATGACTACACTACTTTGGATATTATTCACATGACTATTTCCACTCCCCCATCCCCAATCAATACACAAGGATCCATTCAGGTTATGTTAAGATTCGTGATAAGCCCATAAATGGGAGATTCATGAGAGGCTCTGTGAGCATGAGAGTACATGAGTCACAAGCGATTCGTGAATCTATGAAAGCATAGAGATACATGATGATAGTGAAAAGCACAACATGCTGTATCTGATGCTCCCGAGGGGGATAACATCTTATGAAAAGATCCATATAGTACCAATCCGTGATAACAATCGTGTCAGCATCAAGTAAAGTAATCTAGAGCAAGAATATAAATCCTGGCAAATATGAAACGGTCAGAGAATGTACTCGCCTGATAACTGAATGTCTGAAGAAGATATACTGTCTGAGGAGAGGTGTATGGCTCCTAATCAGAGCAATACAAGTCACAATGTATCCACAATGGTAAAAATAAAGTATACAATGCATACTACATGATTCTAGGTCAATCTGGTCAAAAGTCAACTCTTGGTCAACTCTAAAGTCAAACTAGTCAAGGTTAAGTCAATACTAGTCAAACTAGTTAGGGTTTTAGTCAAACTAGTTAGGGTTTTAGTCAAACTAGTTAAACTAGTTGATTTAGGTCATTCCTAGTCATTTCTAGGTGAACTAGGTCAACTTTGACCTACAGTTGACTTTGGTCAACCCTTAGTCAACAAGGGTCAACACAAAGGGTTTTGGGTCATTCAGGGCTAGCCCCAAGCCATAGGCTAGTAATCCTAGGCCATAGGCCATAGGCTAGTATAGGGTTTCTATATAACCTATAGTAGGAAACATATACATATATATATATATATATGATATATATAGATATATGAATCTATCTAATACCCAATACCCAATATAGGAATATCATATATAATACAACCACACACATATATATACATATATGTATCTAATACTAATACATATATATATATCAATATATATATATACATATATATATATATATATATATAAAACCTATATATACTATATATATATATATGACATAGAGAGAGAGACTGAGTGAGAGAGAGAGAGAGTGAGACAGTGAGAGAGAGGGAGACTGAATGAATCAGGGGGGGGTTCCAGGAATTCCTGAACCCAAACCCATCCAAAACACACACACACATAATACATATATACACACATATGTATATATATATATAACTTAACACACACACACCCAAATCACCCCAAAATCGACCCACACTCTCACATACACATATACTACATATATACACATTAAAATACATTAATATAATACATAAATCATTAGCAAAATCGAATCAAAATTCGATTTTGCAAAAACTGTAATTTTCAGAAAATAAGAAATTGCACTGTGAAAACCTAACTTGGGTTAGCTCAAACATCAATCAAAACGACCTAAGATGACCCAAACTTGGTTGGTAACTAAAGCCCCTAGGTTAGGCTAGGTCCCTAGCAGCCTGACACTGTGTCACGACACGACACGACGTGTCCACAAGGATTTAAAGTCACACGGGTAAACCAGTGTACACTGTTACAGTGTAAATTCAAAATTAGTCTAGGACACGACACAAAGCGACACAGGCCTCGTGCTCGTGCCCGAAGGTGCGCCTAGGGTTGGGCTTCATGTCCATGGGCCTGATACGTGTCCACGTGTCGTGTAGAGGGGACACGACACACGTATCAGAAGCCCCAATTTACGTGTTTCAGACTGTGTCGTCGTGTTTTCGCGTGTCTCGTGCTCGCGACACGGGACACGTGACACCACGTGGTTGTGTCCAATGTGTTCGCCTACATACAGGCTTCGTGTCCATGTTAGTACCAAGTGTCCACGTGTCGTGTACAGTGGACACGACACGTTCAAAGTCTAGTGTCTGCGTGTGTGTACACTGTGTATAGAACGACCCTTGCGGGGTCGATTCCGTGTCCGACACGACACGAGGTCATCCCAAACTTTGGGGATGACCTGTCAGTCATTGCCCCGTGCTCCGTGCCAATTTTGGCGTGTCCACGTGGCTTCTACAGTGCGTGGGGACACTGTGGCAGTAGGACACAATTCCTGTGTACTGCCCTGTGTCCCGAGAGCTTGTGTGTCCAAATTTGGACACGAATTGTGTCCAGTGACATAGGATTAGGGTTAGGGTTAGTTAGGCTAGGTTTTTGTTCAAAGAGTTTGGAAAAACAGTGATCAAAATACACAATGACAGTGCTCAAACAGTGAGTAAAATTAGGGTTCTAGACTAGTAGGATACGTGTCCAACACGACACCAAAACACATCAAAATCCTACCAAACTTTACCCACAATATTGTTACCCCTATATGAATGCATCTATGAAAGACAAATAGGAATTTGACTAGGTTTGTGGAAATTTACCTATTGGTGAATTTCAAGGAAATTCAAAGAAGAGGGGGTGTTGTTCTTCAACTTGATGATGACAAAAGCCTCCAAATTCTTGATTGCTAGCCTCCCTTAGCTCCCTTGGTGTTGTAGGGTCCCAATGCAAGAGACTAGAGTCAATTTGGATCAAGAATGATCAAGATATGGGTGTTTGAAGAAAATGTGATTTTCTAGGAATTAATTTCATGTAAATTAATTCATGGATGAACACAAGGGGTTATATAGAGGGTGCACAAGCTAGGGGGGTGCCCCTTGGCCGGCCAAGCATGGGGGGGGTGGTTCAACTCTTAGTGGTTAAGAAAAGGACTTTGTGCCAAAAGTAGATCTTTTGCACAAATTAAGGAAAATATCCTATAAAGGTAAAGTAGATATTTTCATTCTTTGACTAAATGAAAATATCACCCTCTAGTCATTCTAGGTTAGGGATTAACCTATAGATTAGGGTAATCTAAGTTAGGGATTATCAAAAGTCACTAAACAAAAGTCCATGAATAGTGAAATCTCACTAATCCTCCTTAATTTCTAGAAAATTACCAAAATACCCCTTAGGCCAAAAATCACTAAAATGATATTCTAAGCCTATGGTCAAGTTCACATGGTCATGGCAATGTCTAGGTTAAGGAAACTAGGGTTTACAATAAGTTACACTAACCAAAAACACAAAGTCATAAGTCATGACTTAGCATGACTTAGAAAATGATTTAACTTAACTAAATTCACCAGAAAATCATGCCATGACTAAAATACCACTAATATGATAATAAAAATAATAAATTTTCAAAAATCTCCAATTTTCAGAAACAGGGTGTTACACTTTTCGTGCTGGCGTTGTGGAGAAAGCTAATCCTCCGCCATGGTGGCCCGGATACACGATATGGAAAGAGGTAAAAGATTTACCAAGAGCTATTGAAGAGCCTGCTACGAGCTACAAGTGTGACAGATTTGGTCGCACTCATAACTGGACAAAAAGGAGTATATTCTAGGATCTGCCATATTGGAGCACCAATCTGATTAGACATAACCTTGATGTCATGCATATCGAGACGATTGTGTTTGACAACATAATTAATACTGTAATGGACGTAAAAGAAGATGAGGTCGAGGAAGATGAACAAGATGATTATTCTGAAGATGATTGAGAGAGGTGTACTTTCGTTTTCTTATTATGTAGAATTGGTTATTATCTAGTCTTGGTTATTATCTGAATGTACTATCTGGACTTAGATATTTCTTGTAAAATATACTATCTGGACTTTGATATTTCTTGTAAAATGTATCATCATATGTTGTCTTGGTTATTATCTTGTCTTTGTTGCACTTTCATATTTCTAGTCTCTATTATTTGTTGTCTTTGTTGTATCTCATCATATGTTGTTATCAGGCATGATAGGTCATTGCGGATCGTTCCGTATTTCCCGACATGGGGCACGGGGTACTGATACTGGCAGAGGACAAGGTACTCCTTCGGTACCTACTGGTGGTACTGCTAGAGGACAGGGTTCTTCTTTGGTACCTCCTACTAGTACCGGCTCTGGATCCTCGTCGCCCAGTACTCCTGTGTATCGGACAGTAGCTCCGCCCGCCACGATGCTACGTGGCATATCTTCTGGGACGAGTAGTTCTTGGCCTGAGACTGCTCCCGAGAGTAGCGTTCCTCCTGCTGATACGACGATGGAGAAAGATGAGAAGATGGAGGAGGCTACGCCGGCGGCCGACCAGTATCAGGCAGATGATGCCTGCGCATCTCCGGCGGAGACGAGGACGGAGATCTGGGCCGACGGTATAAAGTAAGTATTTTGGTTTATCATTTTTTTTGTGTTTATCATAAATTAACTTTTCTCATTAATATAATATATCTGTATAGATATCGTCCCCCGTTGGTACAGAGACGTCTAGGCCAGCTCCTGAGGCAAAATTATGGGGGTCCTTAGATAAACTACTCGGATGCTCCGGACGATAGGAAGGCCTACCGGTTTGCGCGCTTCAAGGTTAAAGTAGATTTGCTTTTAACATGAATCATTTGATTTATCCATATTATATATTACTGAAAAATATTTAGTTTGCGTACTCTTCTAGGATATGTTTTTCTGTCCACCGTATCGGACCGAGCTGATCGAGGGGATGTTTCCTGCTGTCACTGCTAAGTTGATCCGCGACGCTATCAATAATCAGAAGGCTCGTGATCATGCCGAAAAGTCGATCCAAGGTTGGATCACCCCTGATCAGTGGGATGCGATGAAGGCTCGTTTCAACGAGCCAAGGTACAAGAAAAATTCCGAGAAGGCCAAGGCGGCTAGGCAGCATGCCTCGAAGTGGTACGGTGGGTCGATTCCGATGACGGAATATTTTCGTCGTCGGGTATGTATTTTTCTTTCAGAAATATTATTTTAATACAAATTCGATAAATTATTACTAAGATAACATATTTAATTACAGGTAAGGAAGGTCGATAACGCTGACATGGTGACCGTCTTCCTGGCCACCCATCGGAAGGGCAAAGGCCTTATTGACGAGAGGGCCCAGCTTGCCTATGTAAGTATTACAATACTATTTGTTAATTATAATACTTAGTGTTAGTTTTAATATAACTTAGTAAATATGCATGCAAATAAATATTCATGTAGTTAGTAATAATAAGTAATTAATTAGAAATTAGAAATCATAGAGTACTATCCATACTTTTTAGGCCGAGTATCAGAGGCTTTGGGACCGGGCGACTGCTACTGCACCTACTGCGGGAGTGGCCGGTACTTCCTCGCAGCCTACTCAAGCTCCGCCGGCGGACGAACTGTGGATGACCACCGCTGGTGGCCTCCGTAGGGGTACGTACTACGGTAAAGGATCCTATGGCGCCCTAGTTGTGAGCCTGTCCTCTAGGGCATCACCCGCTAGTGTGTATGGTCCACAGCCGTCCCAGAAGTCTGCCCGAGTCCACCAGATGATGGAGTCTCTCCAGGACGAGCTGTTACGACGGATTCAGGACCAGTCTCAGCACCAGTCGTATGAGCCTGCACTTATAGCACGATTGGATGCGCTCGACCACAGCATTATAGAGCTCCGGCATATGACTGAGCGGACAGAGCGGAGCATCACCAATCTTAGAGCGTCGACGGAGCGCAGCGTATTGGATCTGCAGGCATCACAGATGACCATGGGCGAGAGGCTGAGATTGGTGCAGGATTCGGTGGCTGATAGCAGTGATAGAATGTTATCTACCATGGATTCATACCACCAGCGACTTACAGCATTGGAGCGTTATCATCCTTCGGGTGCGCCTTAATCGTCGTCGACTCCGCCGACGCCACTGCCTTCTTCATCGACACCGACTCCACCGACGTCACTACCTCCTTCATCGGTGTCGATTTCACAGGAGCACTATGAGCTTTTCTTAGCCCTTCGTCACGGCGCGCCCCCTCCTGCTCCAGATCCCCAGTAGTCCGAGTTAGGACTGTTTGTATTGAGTGTTTGAGTACTTGTTTTTCTTTGTATTTGTTTGTGACACTTATTTGTTTGTGACACTTGTTTGTTGGTTGTATAGATACATTGGTAATTGGTTGTGTAGACCCATGACAATTTGGATATTGGTTTATATATTTGTGTGGACTTTAGTTATTTTATGTTGTTATTCCTTTCATTTGGATGTTAATTTACCGGTGTTGTTGTTCCACCGAAGGGGTCGGCGAACCCAGGGATGAAATGTGCTCGTGTATTGTGTTTCAGATTAAACTACAGGAAGAAAATGATTCTGTATAGAAAACTGTATACTGCAATTTATTTTTTTATTTTTTTCAAATTTAGCGACGTCTACCGACGTTTATCGATGCTTTTCGACGGCACATTGCGTCGGTAGACGTCGCTAAACTGTCATATATTGCCAGGCTACCAACATATAGCGACGTCTGTTTCGTCGGTATACGTCGGTAAACATCGCTATACGTCGGTAAATATCCCAAGATTTTACCTCATTTTCCCAGGATATACCGACGTATAGCGACATCACAAAACGTCGGTATTATATACTGACGCATAGCGACATCAAAAACGTCGGTAATTTTCCCAGGGAATACCGACGTATAGCGACATCATAAACGTCGCTATTTTATCGACGAAACGACGGTAAACGTCGGTATATTACCGACGTATCCTTGCGTCGGTAAACGTCGGTGTTGGCGACGATCAGCGACGTCTTCCCAAACACCGACTAAGGTTTCCGCGACAAGAGGAAGACGTCGCTAAATACGTCACTAAACTGGTTTAGCGACATTTTTAGGCATTTTAGCGACGTCTTTAGGCGTCGCTAAAATGACTTATTCTGGTAGTGACATTTCAGTCGGATTTTGTCCAGCGGTTCACATCTGCTGGTATTAAAACCGCTGATTGTAGTGTTAGAAGGCGCCAGACGGTGCATCGGGATCCCCAGTGTTGAGAGCAGAGTCCTAGGGATGAAGTTGAGGGGAGATCCTGGATTAATCTGAATTCGCTTCACCTTGACGGAACCCACATACCCTGTGTAATACAGTGGCCTGTTGTGCCGATTGTGCTTGAGCAGCACGTCTTATTGGGTGAAGGTTATATTGGGGATGACCTCCTTCGCACAATGGCAGTGCGCACATGTTGTTGGGATATCCTCAGGCTGCTTAACCTGACCGATGAAGGACTCAGCATCCTTTAAGGCTTCACAGAGAGCTTCGCGGGTGTTTTTGGAAAGACGAAGAAGCTCGAACAGAGATAAACGGGCAGGAGTACCGGCAAGTTGTGCCAGTATGTCAAAGTTGTGGGGCTTGGCTAGCCCTGAAGCATTTTTTCTTTGCAAAGGCTTGTCGAAGCGGGCCTCTACGTGCTTCTGTTTATTGGCTGTTAGAGGTCTGGATGGACCCCCTTCCTGGGTAGCAGGGGTGGTGCAGGGAGGTACCACCTCGATGGCATCTTCGTCAGGTTGGGTGTTTTGTTGTGAACGTGTTTGTACAGGAAGTGCCTCTTCCGTGGAGGAAGAGACCATACGGCAAGACTTGGTCTTCTTGTCCTTAGTTTTGGAGGCAGAATGTACCCTCGGTTGAGTAACTTCGGAGATGAGGTCTGGGTGGACCCATACGATCTCTCCCCGAGATGTGGTGAGTGGGATGAGTCCACTCACGTTGTCACGGGTAGGTGGTAGGTTGACCACCTCCATTGTCGCCTTTGGGATGGGGACGACGCCATCTTGTGCTGTTGTTGGCGGCAAGCTGTCGAATTGGAGCGACACCAGGTTGGCCGAGACTGTCTTCTCCTCGTAATCAACGGAGATGACATTCGTATTGATTATGCGCTGGATGTAATTCTTTTGGACGTAGCAGTCCTGAGTTGGATGTCCGACAAACCGATGGTAGTGACAGTACCTCGGATTGTCAACTCTCCTAACCTCGTCGGGACGCTTCGGGTCCGGTAATTTAATCTTATCACCCTACTTCAACATCTCGAAGAGTTGCAAGGTGTCTTCATCATTGCAAGAGTATACCTCCTTTGGCCTTGGTGCAAGCGGAGGCTTCTGAGTAGGTGCTTGTGTACTTTTAGAAGCATTGACAGTCAACGCCTGCTTCCCATTCGTCTTATGTCCAGGGTTGCTGGTAGCAGGCCGTTTTCCCTTGTCTTCAAAGGCAGGGAAACTGACTCCCAGAAGGCGAGCATTGCATGCCTTCTTTTCAGCTACTTCGGCCTCAATAATCAATGAGCTCCACTCAGGAGGAGGAGTGGAGTTGAGCCAGAGCTTAACCGCAGGAAGCATGTTCATGCTGCAGGAGGAGAGGAGTGCATGTTCTGGCATACCCGGGGGCAGTCTCAAGCTGGCTTGTCGAAATCGTTCGATAAATGCTCGAACGGTCTCTTTTTTCGTCTGACGTACTTCTATAAGGGACGCCATCGTCATGTCTTTACCTCCGTCGTAGAAACGATCGAGGAAGAGGTGTGTCAAGTCATCAAAGGAGGATATGGAGTTGTCAGGGAGACTGCAGTACCAGTCGTAAGCCACTCCTTTCAATGCCCCGACAAACAGGCTGGTGAGTAGCGCGTCTTCCTTCGGGAGATGTCCCGTTTGAGACTAGAAGTACGTCAAATAAAGGCGTGGAGAGTCCTTTCCGTCGTATGGCATTACCATTTGTGGCTTATACTTGGGAGGATAGACCACTTTGTTCCATTCGAGGGGGTATGGTTGCGGGATCCCCATCTTATGGCGCTCCTCCTGTCTGTTCTTTGACTCGAAGCGCTCACGCAAGTCCCTGATCATCTCAACCACGTCTGTATGATGCGCGGTATCTGACCGGCGCGTCTGTTTGTATGGCGCATCTTCATTGGTCCGGCTGTTGAGTTCTTCGAGTACTTTAAATAGCCGTTTTGACCTGGCTGAATTCGAGGGAATAGGTTCATCACCATGAATGCAAATTCATTGAACGGGATTCGGAGAGCCCGCCATTTGGCGCGTGGGTTTAATTTGCCCGTCCTATAAATAGCAGCAAGGAGAGAGTTTGTTTCTCGTTCTCTCCCGTCTTCTCGAATGGAGATGAACTTTTCGCTCGAGTACATTTCGTTAACAAGACGCTCCCGAGGGTAAAGATGCATCGAGTCATCTTCGTACGCACTCGTGAAGGTGACTGTTACATCCAAAAGTCGAGATCACGGGGTCCCGATGCAGGCTGAAGGTGCCTGTTGCATCCAAAGATCGGAACGTTCGAGTCCCATCTTCGTTATGCTGGAAGAGCCCCAGATCGGAATTGTGGTGCTCCCATCTTTCTTGGGCTTTGGAGAGCTCTTCCTCCTGCTAGAGTGGGGTTGGTTGCCCACCCTTGTTATGCTCAATAACTGCTTCATTAGCCGAATCACTTGATCAGGTCGAAATAGAGCGCATATACTGAGACTTAATGATGCGCCTGACTGAGATGTTGAAGAGATGTGCCTGACTGAGACGCTGAAGAGATGCGCCTGACTGAGTCGCTGAAGAGATGTGCCTAGCTGAGACGCTGAAGAGATACGCCTCACTGAGACGCTGAAGAGATGCGCCTAGCTGAGACGCGCCTGGATGAAGCGTAGCTTTAGGCTTTTTTGATTTCTTCTTCGTAAAAAGAGTCTTCTATGTAAAAAGAGTCTTCTATGTAAAAAGAGTCTTTAGTCATGTAACAGACTTTTATGAAATAAAAAGCCCATTTATGCTGCTACTCTTTTACTATTTTATGACATTTTTGGCGCATGTTGACTTGGGTAGTTGATGCGCCTGAGATTTTCATGCTTCTACAGAACTGATCCAAATAGGGCATGAAGATACGATTCATGAGATCCATGAATACTGCTGGCGCATTGGTCGCTCCGAATGGCATAACATGAAACTCCCAATGTCCATATCTAGATCTGAATGCTATCTTCGGGATGTCTTGCTCTCTGACTCTGATCTAATGGTACCCCGACCGCAAGTCAATCTTCGAGAATACTGCCACTCCACTTAGTTGATCGAACAAGTCATCTATCCTTGGTAGGGGATATCTGTTCTTGATTGTTACAGAATTCAAGGTACGATAATCAACACATAATCTTGACGTACCATCCTTCTTTTTCACAAGAAGCATCGGAGCTCCCCAAGGCGATCCACTAGTACGAATGAATTTCTTGGTTTTGAGTTCTTCAATCATCTTGTACAGGATCTCTAACTCTGATGATGCCATATGATTCTATAGACTCTCTCTGACACTGGAGCTGTCCCTAGAATCAAATCAATGGTGAACTTTATCTTTCTCTCTCTGGCGGCATGCTTGGAAGCTCTTCGAAAAATATATCAGAAAATTCTTCTACTACTCTGGGAAACTGAACTGCTGCTGCTGCTACCGCCGTCCGCAAGACTGGTGGAGAAGGTTCTACTTCGTATCTGGAAAATGAAAACTCTTCTTCGCTAGGAATACCAAAAATAATCCTGCAAACATGGCAGTCTATTCTTGCATACTGATCCTTCAAACAATCCATTCCTAGGACCACATCATAGTCGGCCATCGAAAATTCTATCAATCTAGCGAAAAACTCTCTACCGTTAACTATGATTTGACATGAGGAAAAGACTCTATCTACTCCCACAAGACCATTACCAGTAAGTATATTGAGCCTTACTGATAATGACTCGGGCTCCAGTCCTATCCGTGTAGCAAATCGTGCAAACATAAATGAATACGATGCACCCGAATCAAATAATACTGATGCTGGAAAAGAGTTAACGAGAATGGTACATGCCACCACCTCACCTGATGCCAATTCTTCTACCACGGTTAAAGCCATAGCTTGACCCTATCCCCTTGGTGCTGATCCCCTCTGCTGGTGACCTCTCTGCCTGTTCTGAATCTGAGCTTGGGCCTGAGTATATTTTTGTGGCCTCTGCTGCTGGAAGGCTTGAGCCTGAGGCGACAATGGCCTCGGAGGCTGGTACTGCTGCTGCTGCACTGGTACTGGATCCCTAACCGATGGACTGGTTAGGGTTGATAAAGATGAACTGGCTCTATACGGACAGGACCCTATCATATGGTTCGGTGCCCTACATGCCAAGCACAACCCATGTGCTCTGCGACACTCTGAAACCACGTGCCCAGGCTTCCCACAATGAGTGCAGCCCTTTGTGGAAGACTGTTTCTGCCTCTATTGCTGAGAGTACGTCGGTGTCGAGTGCTGAACCGAAAAAACTATAGTCGCCCTCCTAGTAGCTCAAATAGTCAAAGCCCTAGCTGCCGGGGCTGGTACTGATGACTGAGATAACTGATTATGAGACCTCTTCCATCCTCTAGTTCGATCTACTATCCTCTGTGAAGTGTATTCATGCCTCCTAGATGCTCGCAAAACTGTATCAAATATCTGGTGCTCAAACTGCTCCACGGCTAGAATAATCTCTAGGTAGAGTCCTTGCTAGAATCGCTGCGCTCAGTCCAATTTGGTCGCCACCAAGGTGGGAGCAAACCGACTAAGCCTCGAAAACTTGGCTGCATATCCATCGATCGTCCTTTCCATCTGCTTAAGATTGCTGAATCTAGTATGCAGATCATACCGATCTACTGTATCAAAATACTCTGTTTGAAACTTGTCACTGAATACCGCCTATAAGATAGGCATCGCCAATCCAACTGCTTGTATCGCCTACCAGCTGTGGGCTAAGTCCAATAATTGTACGCACACAATGGCCACCTTCTCTTCCTTTGGAGTCCGAACTACCTCCAGAATAACCTCTATATCTTGTAGCCAAGCATTGACATCAATAACATCTCCACTGCCGTCAAAGAAATGAGGGTTCAGGCGCTTAAAGTTGTTAGCTGCATTGTTTCCTTGATAACCAACTCTGCCCATAAAATCTTATACTGTTTGCTACAGGGCATCGTCCCGACGGTCTTGTGCTGCAAGCAAGTCCCGGATTAGTCCCATCAGGGTTCTATTGTCAGGCTCTGTAGGAGGGGCTGGTTGAACAGGTGGCTCTGGATCCCCAAAATGTATGACTCGGGATGCTGCTCCAGAGTGTTGGGCTTGGTCCCCAGGTTGCTGCTGGTTCACTTGTTGTGCTCCATCCGGCTGATCGGTAGGACCAGGAATAATGCCACTGAAGAAAATGACATGGAGAACAATAAGGAAGGACCATAATAGATCAAGGATATAAGCAAGTTATCAGGTCAAGAATAGAAAGATTATAAGGCATGAGTGTAATGCCCCGCTCCGCACGGTACATTATGATGAGTCATTGACTCGAAGAGTTGTATTGACCCAATGAGGTATCGATACGAATCGATGCAAGTGTTACGTTGGCCAAAGGTAAGCTTTGAGTCGATTAGAATCTATGAGTCAAATCGATGCAAAGGATAAGTCCCGTTTGAGCAAGTGCTGATGTTAGTTGATCTGGTGTGCAGGCTATGCCTTTATACTGGATTACGAATTATAGCATGGGCGCGATAGACCAAATCAACCGAGTGGTTCAAAGGAATGGCTAAGTCTGAGAGTTAGCTATGCAACCAAGTTATGGAAGCGAGCCGCTTCAGCTCGGCGAAACGACAAGGCGTATCGACTTAAGGTGGGCGGGTTCTTGACTCTCTCTCCCTATTCCTTCACATCTAATAAAATATATATCATTATAGGCGTAAGATGTTATCGAGTTAGCGAGCGTGGCTCGGGCGACGAAAGGTCCAAGTATGTGTCGGACACTAAGATAGAACATTGAACAATCGAATAATTGAAGCGACATGCATCAAGTGTACGGGTCGCGGTAGGGCGGTGATGGTAGAACATTGAAAGACAATATCGAGAGGTGCATCACGTGCTGAGAATATTGAACACTAGGCGTAGAACATTGATTACGGCGCTGAGCGTGCCCTCGTGCACGGAAGCTAGGAAATGGCCAAGTAACTACGGAATTAGGCTATGTGAAAAACTTATGAATGGAATGCATTGAATATATGTATGGGAAGTCTAAGCCGTTGGGCGTCGTGCATCAATACGGAGGTGTTGGGCCTTAACGGCGTCGGAACTTGAGATAGAAATGAGGGATTATGTTTATAGAACACGATATTGGTTGGAATGGTATGACTTGTATGTTATGGTACGTATTGCATGGTCAATGGACTCGGATGGCCCGTACACAGGTGCGGCTTCCCTCGGACGGTTACGACCGGGGCACCGGGACCGTTCGGCCTAGAAGGGAATTATGTATGGTATTTATAGTGCACATCATTCGGACGGATTGCGATCGTCCAGTGCTGTGATAAACTATGATATCAGTAAGTTTGGGATCTTTTGGATATTGGGCTAGCAACACGTATCGAAACGATCATAGGCTTACACATAAGAGATGCCAACCAAGTCCATTACGGTGCGAAACACCGTGGCCTTCATATAGATAGGGCCGGTGGGCTAAGAAATTGAGTTGGATGCAGGCGCAGGGCCTGCGACCCTTAGGCATTGTCTAAGTTTATGATTGGTTGGTTGCGTGAATAATATGATTGCTATGTTAAGTTCTAACCATTACAGGCTAGGCAAAAAAGGGACGGAGATGAGCACAGTCACTATGTTATGTTCATATTATGTCTAACTGTATCTGCCACAGGGACACGATATTGGACACATTTATATTAAGTTGATATGTTGAATGATTGCCATGAAACGGATCCTAAGGCTAAATAGAAAGATCACAAATTAAGATGCATGTTTCATTAAATATATTTAGTATTTGGTTTGGGTGCGAGTGGGTCTTGATCAGTGCGAAGCGAGGACGAAAGCACTAATCCCCCACTAGTTTGTGTGCAGGTCAGGTTATGATTCGGCTCCGGGCGGGGCTTGGCTTGGATGCGCCGAGGCATGGAGTCCTTGGCGTTCAAGAGGAGCTACCGCATAGGCGTTCGGACTTGCGACATGGAGATATTCAGTCGAAAACTACTTGGTGGCTATAAAGAGGCATAATGTATGGAACAATGTAATCCTTTGTGAGCTACAGAGACCTGAGCGTTGTAGCCAATTGGCATATATGTTGGGCTATTCAGAGCCTTATAATCTTCAGTTTGTTATCAATAAATAAGATTCTTATGTTATACCGTGTTTCCTTCCGCTGCTTATGTATTCAAAATGAGATAAACACTATGTGAACCTGTTATCTTGCCTTGCACGAGTGCAACTCCAGGCTCGTATGGCATCACGCCCCAGCGAGGACGATGATTCGGGTGAAATCTAGCGAGGACGAGCGATTTCCCGGATCGGGGCATGACAAGTTGGTATTAGAGCGGTTCCATCCTCTGGACCGTGCACGAATCTCTTTGACCCTCAGTTGCTTCGCTATCGAATTCAGTTGACTCTAAGTTGTTTCCGCAACCGCATGGCTCATGGATCTGCTCGACGCTACATTGGATGTTCCATACAATAAGTCTGTATTAAGTGAGTACATCTGCCACAAGTATGTCATGACTATCGCGCTATCTCCGTGTGCCATCGAAGAATATTGGTTGCACGAAGTGCAACGGATTATAGAATGTTGGTCGCACAAAGTGCAACGAATATGATGATGTTGGTTGCATGAAGTATAAAGAAATATGTGTTGTTGGTCGCACAAAGTGCGAGGAGATATGTGTTGTTGGTTGCACGAAGTACAACGGGTCGATATGCGAGGCGATGCGTGTTATGTTGCTATGTAAACGGTTATGTGTTGTTGGTTGTACGGAGTGCAGCAAGTCGTGAATCGTTCGTTGCATCGGTACAACGAGTCGATATGGTATGATGTGTGTTGTATGGCTATGTGTATGGATAGTAATTTGTCGAACGGGATTGTGACCTTAAGTATCGAGAGTAAATTGTTGTACGAGTTGCAATGAGCGAGATTAGAATGAATCGTGGATGCGATTTGAACGAGTCGAGTTGGTCCCTAAGTCGAGTTTGAGTAGACGAACGTTTATGTTGGCTGTATGTCGCGTTGAGCTTTGAATAAGCGAATTTTGCGTGTATGATCGTTATGATCGCTAAGGTACGGTTAGATTTGAATGGAAGTTGAACTTAAGCGAACAATAGGGCATGTTGGTCCAGTTGTTGTGCCAACACGAGTAAGAAGAATGCTAGAGCTGGGATCGAGAAAGATCGCCATACAGAATAGTTGATTGGAAAGTAGATGTCGGACCTATGTGGAGTGTGATGTCAGGTAATGACTCGATTTCGAGTGGTATATGCAATACCACTTGTGCGAGCAAGTGTAGAGAAGTATTATATCGATAACGATAGGCTCGACCCTGAGTGGTATATGGAATACCACTTAGCGATAGCTATGTTAAGCCGTTTGGTAACTTGCGATAGATTTCATTGAGACGATTATGTTGTTATGATATGTTTGTCCTCAACGGACGAAATAGTACCGAGGCTCGAGTGGGAATGACTTGATAGAAGTCGATGCAAGTATGCCTTGATGAATTGAGTTGAACGATTATGTGCGAGTCATATGCATAGATAATACGTCGGATGAAGATTCATTAAGTATAAGTCGAACGATAGGTTGAGCATAGCAAAGGAATGTTACGTTGAGGAAATAGTCGACCCGGTCGAATGTACGTGAGTTAGTACGAAGACTTGTACGGAACGTGTTGAGTAAGTACGAAGAAATCGTACGAACAAAATTGAGTTAGCGCGAGGAGTCGGTAGCACAATTTTGGAAGTGCGAGTTAGGGATACGAGAATGAATATGTGAATTGGTAATTGTGTTGCGATTATGGTAATTAGTTATAACGGAATGAATCGGGATGTGTGCAAGACTTGATTCATATTCGAGTTCGGATAATAACAGTGATTGCAACGAATTGGAGCTTATAAGAAAGGAAGATGTTTAAGTTATGCATATCGACGATGGTATTGAAGCGTACCAAAGACGATATGCAATAACTCGGGGATACTCTGATCGAATGAACGAAAATTACGTTGAGCATTGTTGTTGGATGAATAAGATGCAAGTTAAGTTGATGTCAGTATGAATGGCAATGATAGGAATGCTTCGGAGAATTTGAGAATGGATGGATATTGCTTGGATGAAAATGAAAGTGTCTTGATTGTTTCGAGGATAGCCACAATGTTGACATTCTTGTCTTATGCGATTGTAACTCCAGCACCGCATATACGTCACGCCAAATTAGGGTGATCATTCCGTATGAGCGCTGGTATGGTGATTCATACAGTGGAGATAATCAAACTTACAAGGCATGGCAAATTGGATTTGACTTGTGGTTTGATGCGAAAGTCGTTCGAGGATGGTTTCGATGAGTATGGGATGTGTCGAACTATGATCACGAATAGGTAAACTCGGACGTAGAGGCGAATAGATGTCATACGATTAGCAAGAATAGTCGACGGTAGTGCATGAGTGATTCGAGTTGTAAATGGCGCATCAGTTGCACGAGGGTAGATGAATTATGGATTGGTAAAGTATGTCGGATCGAATAAAGTCTCATAGGAATTATCGGGAATTGATTTGGCTCCGCGATAGGATATAGCAAGGTTCGTTGTAATTATCCCTCATTGATGATCTTCAATTATCGAGCGTAGTTTCGGGGCAAATGACCCTAGAAGACTTGACCGCCAAATCAAGTAAATGTTGAAGTCCCATAGGATGACTCTAAAGAAGTCGCATAAGAAATTTTGTCGAAGATAAGGAATGATGTAGTGCATGTTGAGGATAAGTCTAAGCGATTAATCATGTTTCGGAAGTTAGCGAATACTAGAATCGATATGGTCAGAGAATTTTGGGTCGATCAAACCAGTATTCGAGTTGTTTGCTAGTCGACGATCGAATAGATGTTGAGGAACGTGCTTAGCGTAGTGACGCGGTAAGGCGATTGCAAGAATCTTGCAATGCGCGAGAGCGACGGATAGTAGAATGACCCTAAGAGTTGTGTCGTAGATCAATTTGAGTGACGGTTAGGCTATGTGTGTTGAGCGCACGATTTTTGTTACGAAATGAACTAGTCGAAATTGATTCGAGAATGGAGTAAAGGATTCGTACTCGGTCGAGAAAAGGAGATGGACGTATCGTAAGAGACCTTGGGTCAGAAAGATTGTTGCCTTTGAGCATCGTAGACTCAAGTTGACCTCTTATGTCGGGAGAGAGCGAGCATAATATTTGAATAAGTTACCTAGCGGGGGTAGCCCCAGATGCGATACGTAGGCAGTTCGAGAACGTGGGTCATGTTGGGATAGTTGTGTGCGAGACTTAGTACGGATTGTAAGCAAAGGAAATTGTGACATGTTGGACTTAGTCCATGTCATTAAGGCCAAATGTTATGAATGACTAGATGAAAGACTTGAGTTATGTGAGAGATAGGAAACGATTGGGCGAGTAGGCATTGTGGAGAATTGTTGCAATCGGATGCGCAATGACTTAATGCAGTGTGAGTGTTAGGTGGCCAGCGAGAAACTTATGAGATCGAACTAATAGTTTCAAGTTAAGTTCGATGCAAGATGTTGGAAGATGATCGCATGTTATGGAATAAACATACGAGGAGTATTTTGGAAATAGGCGCTAAGATATGACTAAGTCGAGTACGGACTGATTGGTGCTTGAGGATTTAAGTGGAGCTGGTTAGTTGTCCCGATATCCTACAACTAAGCTTGGCTGAAATGCATATATTGGTGGGACGCCTAAAATATGTGTATGATCTAAAATAAGTTGTATGATTAAACGATAGTAGCACGAGATCGTGAAACAATCTAGTGAGACACTTGGATTAAGTGTTGGTTTCGGTTCGAGGACGAACCTTGTTTTGAGTGCTATATTATGTAATGCCCCGCTCCGCACGGTGCATTATAATGAGTCATTGACTCGAAGAGTTGGGTTGACCCGATGAGGTATCGATGCGAATCGATACAAGTGTTACGTTGGCCAAAGGTAAGCTTTGAGTCGATTGGAATCTATGAGTCGAATCGATGCAAAGGATAAGCCCCGTTTGAGCAAGTGCTGATGTTAGTTGATCTGGTGTGTAGGCTATGCCTTTATACTGGATTACGGATTGTGGCATAGGTGCGATAGACCAAATCAACCGAGTGGTTCAAAGGAATGGCTAAGTCTGAGAGTTAGCTATGCGGCCAAGTTATGGAAGCGAGCCGCTTCAGCTCGGCGAAACGACAAGGCGTATCGACTTAAGGTGGGCGGGTTCTTGACTCTCTCTCCCTATTCCTTTACGTCTAATAAAATATATATAATTGTAGGCGTAAGATGTTATCGAGTTAGCGAGCGTGGCTCGAGCGACGAAAGGTCCAAGTATGTGTCGGACACTAAGATAGAACATTAAACAATCGAACAATTGAAGCGACGTGCATCAAGTGTACGGGTCGCAGTAGGGCGGTGATGGTAGAACATTGAAAGACAATATCGAGAGGTGTATCACGTGCACGCCTCCGAGAACATTGAACACTAGGCGTAGAACATTGATTACGGTGCTGAGCGTGCCCTCGTGCACAGAAGCTAGGAAATGGCTAAGTAACTACGGAATTAGGCTATGTGAATAACTTATTAATGGAACGCGTTGAATATATGTATGGGAAGTCTAAGTCGTTGGGCGTCGTGCATCAATACGGAGGTGTTGGGGCTTAACGTCGTCGGAACTTGAGATAGAAATGAGGGATTACGTTTATGGAACACGATATTGGTTGGAATGGTATGAATTGTATGCTATGGTACGTATTGCATGGTCAATGAACTCGGATGGCCCGTGCACGGGTACGGCTTCCCTCGGACGGTTACGACCGGGGCACCGGGATCGTTCGGCCTAGGTGGGAATTATGTATGGTATTTATGGTGCACATCATTCGGACGGATTGCGACCGTCCAGTGCTGTGATAAGCTATGATATCAGTAAGTTTGAGATCTTTCAGATATTGGGCTAGCAATCCGTATCGAAGCGATTATAGGCTTACACATAAGAGATGCCAAGTCTATTACGATGCGAAACACCGTGACCTCCATATAGATAGGGCCGGTGGGCTAAGAAATTGAGTTGGGTGCAGGCGCAGGGCCTGCGACCCTTAGGCATTGTCTAAGTTTATGATTGGTTGGTTGCGTGAATAATATGATTGCTACATTAAGTTCTAACCATTGCAGGCTAGGCGAAAAGGGACGGAGATGAGCACAGTCACTATGTTATGTTCATATTTTGTCTAACTGTATCTGCCGCAGGGACACGATATTGAACACATTTATATTAAGTTGATATGTTGAATGATTGCCATGAAACGGATCCTAAGGCTAAATAGAAAGATCACAAATTAAGATGCATGTTTCACTAAATATATTTAGTGTTTGGTTTGGGTGCGAGCGGGTCTTAATCAGTGCGAAGCGAGGACGAAAGCACTAATCCCCCACTAGTTTGTGTGCAGGTCAGGTTATGATTCGGCTCGGGGCGGGGCTTGGCTTGGACACGCCGAGGCTTAGAGTCCTTGGCGTTCAAGAGGAGCTACCGCATAGGCGTTCGGACTTGCGACATGGAGATGTTCGGCCGAAAACTACTTGGTGGCTATAAAGAGGCATAATGTATAGAATAATGTAATCCTTTGTGAGCTAGAGAGATCATGAGCGTTGTAGCCAATTGGCATATATGTTGGGCTATTCAGAGCCTTGTAATCTTCAGTTTGTTATCAATAAAAGAGATTCTTATGTTATACCTTGTTTCCTTCCGCTGCTTATGTATTCAAAATAAGATAAACACTATGTGAACCTGTTATCTTGCCTTGCACGAGCGCAACTCCAGGCTCGTGCGGCATCACTCCCCAGCAAGGACGATGATTTGGGTGAAATCTAGCGAGGACGAGCGATTTCCTGGATCGGGGCGTGACATTGAGTAGAGATTAAGGACGAATGCTGATTGAGACATCTATTCAGTAAAAACCCCACACATCTTGATTTACAAGACCTGCATGGGCCACCACTTAAAGCGTGTCATACCCCAGAACCAAAATACTGGAGAGCGAGGTACATGCACAGCCAGCTACATACTTTGAAGTGAAACCCACCTCGCAATACGGTCACGGCTGTCTAGATGCATGAGGGTTTATCTACAAGCCATCAGTCTCTTATGGTCAAGAACAAACCTAGTGTCTCAATCTCAAGCAAGCAAATAATTGTTACAAGATGTTACATACAAAGTAAGGCATCCCAAACATTATATATTCAGATGATCATGAAGCTAGTCATACAAAATATGAAGACAAGCAAAAGTTAAGTCATACATGATCAACCCTAGGATTTGTCAATCATGTTATAGCCCTTAGGCAAACAGAAGTTAAGTTTCAACATGAGCTAACACTTGCTCAGCGGCTAAACGCCTCAAAAGAATAATTTACAATAGAGTGGGAGGCAAAATAAGAAACCCACTCGTTGCCAGGATTACATCTGGGTTTCACCATCTCGCTGGAAAGCAGGTAGATCCTCGGGTGCTTCTCCGAAATCTGGCCATACATAACCAGCTAGGTCAGACCCTAGAAAGAGCAAGTGCCACAAGGGAGGCTCCACTAGGAACTAAAACCAGCATATAATAACCAGAACAAATGATAAAAGAACATAATTAAATAATATGAAAGACAAGTTAGAGGGGCATGCTAGCTTGTACTAGAGAAACAAGAGGTGGAATATAATTCTCATGTCAGTCAGGAGACAATCCATCAGGCACGGCCAATCAAGTCCTAAGGCTTGCTAGCATTAGCTAACTAGGGTTATCACAGGCCTAGTTAATAACAAGATGCAATGAGATGTTTCCGCAGTCACAAGCCCTGCGGACTATCCAGGTTATCCAGGCGAGGGTTATAAAAGCTACAAAAGTTATCAAGATTACTGGTGTACTTTAGTACTTATGATTCAAGAAATGCAACACATGATAGTGTACTGAAAATGTGCCCTACTCGTCGGCATGCTACAAATCCTCAGGTGTGGCCGGGATAACGGGATCGCCCGTAACTGGGAAAATCTCTCTATATGAGCTACTTGATCGATCTAGTTGTTAACCTAGTCAGATTCATTATGAATCCCTGACCATGGTAACCAGGAATCCATGTCCTAGACATGATACAAGACGAGACAGGTAGCTTGTACAAGCACAATCAAGAAAATCAACCACGGTGTCAATACAAGAGTTATACTAGCAAGTCAGGATAGCTGCCGCAACAGCGATCAAGAGTACACATGTCATGTCAGGTTTACTTGTCATGTCGAGAGTACTTGTCAGGAGTGTGCCTCAATGGGCCACTATCAAGTTTATACATGTCATATCAAGTTTACTTGTTACTTGTCAAGAGTGCACCTCGACGGGCCACTACCATGTTATGTCAAGACAGGGTCATGTTATCATGTTCAAGTCAAGATCAATACTAGCAAGTCATACTCATGCTCAATAAGTTATCAAGTTAGGTCGTCGTAAATTAGGCCAAGTACAAGCCACATGCCAGATCACAAGCATTTATAACAAGAACTAGGAGAACATGCATGGGGGTAAGGGCAAGGGGGTATCAAGGCAACCAAGTGGCGCTGGTCAGGTGGCATGGGGAAGGTGACAGGTGGCGCCTAGTCAAGTAGCGCTAGGGAGGTGACAGGTGGCGCCTAGTAAGTGGCGCCAAGGCTAGGTGACAGGTGGCGCGGGGTGCCAAGTAAGAGTAACAGGTAGTGTGGGCGCCAAGTAGGACTGGGTGGCGCCAGGCCAAGTGACGTTGGGCCAAGGGTGGCGCGGCACCAAGTGGCGTGCACTGAGAGATGGCATAGCACCAAGTGGCGCGCACTGATAGGCGTAACACCAAGTGGCGCACACTGATAGGTGCGGCACCAAGTGGCGTGCACGGATAGGTGTGGCACCAAGTGGCGCACACGGATAGGCGCAACGCTAAAGAGTGCATGCACGACTGAGATGGCACAGCGCCAAGTGGCGCACGTGCGACTGCTCATCTTCTCCAATAGACCGAGAGTTGCTCAAGGAACCCACGGCTTCAAAATGCTATAACTTCCTCAAAATAAGTCGAAATCGGGACATCCAAGGGTCTAAACTGGGTATAACGAGATTTCCTACAGCCTGGGACAACTAGTTTTAGGAAATACCAAGTTTTAGTAGATCAAAACCAAGAAAAATAAGAAAAGATCAAAACTTAGATCTACAAAAATGTATCCAACAAAACAAAAAATGCCAAGTTCTAAAGGGGCTTAGAATCAAATAAAGAAGAAAATGGAACAAAGAAACTTGAGATCCATCATGAAGCAAATTGCACTTGCCTAGAGCTTGGTAGGTGGGAGGAGTAATGGAGAAGAAGAAGAGTTAATGAGAAATAATGGAGGAGAGAGAGAGGAGTTGGTTTTTATACAAACCATTCTCATCTCAAACCAAAACAAACCAAGTCAAGCCAAGCCAATCCAAGTTGAACCAAACCGAATTAAACCAAGGCAAGATTAAACAAAGACTAGGCTAAGCAAGACAAGTCAAAATACGGGTCACCTGACAAAAGTCAGAATTCTGTACACGTATACTAAAAATACGTATAACAGAAAATGGGAGTAACAATTATATTGCATGTTTAGTTATGATATACTTGATTTATGACACGGTCGTAACACGGTTAGCACTACATGCATTTTATTTTCATGTCATGACATCTTTCTTATATACTATTCGGGGCGGGAAAGTACCGAGTAGATATGTGATCAGACCCATAGACCGTGATTTAATTATTTATTTTTACATGTTATTTAGACCGTGAGGATGCAAATTCTATGTAGATCGTGCGGTGTAGTGCCCCAACCGATCATATATCGAAAGGAGTACTTCAATACACTTAGATAGTTATGTTTTCTTGTTCCACTCTTTACTTGTTTATATTAGATCATGTCCAATGTTTCTCTTTATCTTCATGGCATATTTTATTATCTTATCATGTATCTCATGGCTAACCACTATTTTATAGTCGTTGTCATATATTTGAAACCGCATTCAATGAATTATACTTGTGTTATCCTGACTAGGTAAACATTTTAGGTGACTACGATGAGAACGGATGTCATACTTATTATGTTTCATATGAAGAACTGTCACGACCCGCACCCAATGTTTAGGCATGAACCGTGTACACGCCCAGCCTACGTCGCAGAGTCGGCGGTAGAACACTGTAACAATCTGATGAGCAACCACGTAATAAAAGATTTACCCGCATGGAAAATCAACAACTCACCATCTAGAAGGTGAAAATAAATAGAACCGTCTCATAATAGAAATGTATGATGACTAAAGGCAAATAAATCTCAACTACAATTCTCAAAATCAACTCAATATCCACTACAATGTCTCAGCACTAAAAATATCTAAGAAAGTGGAGCAGGATCAGGTGCTGCATACTCCTCCTGATAGACAAAGTCCGTCTCTACTGTATCTCCCAAGTACGGGTCGTACTGGTCAGGGCACACGACCTCTTCGTAATCACCTAAAATTTGTTTGGTTACCCAGTTAGGATGGAACGAGTACAATTCATTGAATGCAGCTCCAATATATGAAAAGTACTATACAACAGAGGTTAACCTTTAGACATATGATTTAGAAAATAAGTGAAGAAAGACAGCATAAAACTAAATATCGAAAACAGTAAATGAAATATAAGAAAAATACTCACCGACTGACCCACTGAAGTACCTTTGATATGTGACCGGTCTCGGGACAATTACATGACACTGTCTACAATATCTACACTGTATAAAGTAACACTGTCTACACGGTATACTGCAATAAAGAAGCATTGTCTACACGATATAATACAATAGTAATCACTATCTACACGGTATACATTGTATAAGGTCAGATCACACATCCTTGGTACTTCACCTCCCCGACATGACAAAATATATCAAAACATGAAAGACGGAAATCACATCTCTATTGACTAACAATGGAGTATAATAAAGATCAATATTGAAAACAAGCAATAAACTGTACTCGCCTGGCGTCCTGGGCTACTGGCACTGGTCAGAGTCCCAATCGAGATCTAGGTAACCTATTTAAAATGAAACACAATGTTAATGAATGATTCTAAAATAAACTAACCTTTCTATTTGGTTTATAGTATACCCTTCAATTAAACTGGGCTCTAGGCTTCCTAATTTCCATCTACTCATGGCTGGGGTACTACCTGTAACCCTAAGTGCCTTTTTCTCCTGTTGTACAAACTCGTGGTTTTTACCCATGTGTAGAGTACCAGCTCAAGTGGTTGATCTTTGTTAGGGTGTGCACTATTGCGCTCACATACCCTATTCCTTAACCATCTGTTTGTATTGATACTCCTTTTACTCATTTCTTTATGCCAAACCCTGATATTACCAACCCTGCTTACCCCGACCTATATTTTACATACTATGATGCATTTGTGCATCTACTATAGGAATTTTTACAACTCGATCCACCTCACTCCTTTCCGATACCAAGAAGGTCAAGTTTTTGACTATTCCTTAGGCCTTCTACACATGTGACTCAACTATACTCGAATACTGGTGCCACTACCACCCTTACCTGTATCTGCTATAAGCAGAATGTAATGCTGTAGGGGTATTCGAGGTGTGTTATCAAGCTTAGTTAGGTTCCCCACACCCGGATACACTAAGTTGGAAACTCTGATACTATAGTGTATCATAATAGGACATGGGTTGGAATACCCGTATGTAGGGGTGTACTAAAGTCTGGATGGCACTAGAATTCAGTTAGCTACCAAGACATTTCTCTGATATTAAGGTACCAGTCAACTACCTATTTATTTGGTATTGATAAATTTGTATTTGTGTCAATCTAATACTCGAAAATGGTTCCATATAGCAGTATCAATTGAATATGAGGAGGGGTTCTCCTGGCAGCTTTAATAGGGTACAAGGAAAAATCCACACATGTTTGCATTAAGTATGTATAAGGGGTAAGTTCCCTGTCAATAACCAATGGTTATTAAAGAGAACCCCTTTCAGTGTTAATCTGGAAGAGGGTTTACCTACAATGTCTAAGGGGTACTAGGGAAAACCCTTAGGTCAGTATCCAACTTGATATGTTAGGATATCCCCCAATACCAACTGATACTATAGAAGAAGTCTAATACATAGTATCCCTCAATTACAAGTATTCTTCCTATTTGTGCATTGCTCAGAAGTGCAGGTGTAGGGCTGCCCTGCCAGGGTGTGTGGAGTACAAACCTAACCGACTATGGCTCATAGACTCTCTTAGGTATTGGTTCTCTCCCCATGTCCTACTTCTAGGGGTGGATACACATCAACTGTCCTACTGGGTTGACGTAAAATCTTATGTACTAGGTCCTAGCTTTTTAAGGAGATGAATTCCTCCATATGGTATGGACAGTGTTTATTAACATAGCCCTTGCACATGTCTACTACCATCCCACTTGCATCAGCATTACACCTGTATACGAATCTATGGACAGAGGTCCAGTCTTATGCTATATATATGCATATCCATGCAACCTTTATTTGTTGCATCATGATCAAATTAAATTCTTTATATAATACCTGCTCCTAAGAATCTTGTTAAAGGTAACACTCTGTTACTGTATTTGCATGAGATTTCCCATATGGCCTCGTGTCCTACTTATAGGGTTACAATCTAGCTATCTTCCTTAGGCATTAGAGTGAATATCCAATTATAACAATATCAAAAACTGAGATTCCTATTAGAGTAGGCAAGGGTTTACCTCTTAAGTGATGCTTGACTCTTTCGTGCGATCCCTCCTATGGTCCCTGCTTGCTCTTTCTCTCTCTCTCTCTCTCCAACGATAGGGGTACCAACTCTTAGGTATATATATATATATATATATGATGCAAAGATAGGGAGATGGGGTTTTTAAACAAGATTTGGATTTGACCCCCAAGGTTTGAGATATCTGGTAGAGGGAAAATTTGCCTTAGGCAGATTTAAATCTGTTACTAGAGAATTCGGGGATATCTTGAATTCGAATTGGGTTTGAGCAAGGGTCGGCCAGTCCTGCCGAAAAATTCTTAGTTTCCTTGAGGCCCTTGAGGAAACTGGTTTTTGCAAAGCCTATCCTTCTATATTGAATCTTAGTGTCATACCAATGGGAATAGTGTGGTGGCAATAAACTATTATGTTATACAAAATAAAAATAAAAATAAAAATTGGGTTCTTGGACTTACAACTTATAGCTGAGCCTGACCTTGCACTTCAGAGAGATCAGGGGGAGTTAGCGCACATGATCCAGCTGTAACTGCTTAGTTAGATTTTATTTTGTTTTGGGACCGAATTTGTCTCCGGATTTAGTTGACTATTTACTATTTGACATTTGACTATACATCTAGTTCAGGAGTTTATTACTTTTATGGATTGGTGACTATTCATTATTTTCATTATATTTCATCGTGCGATTATCTTCTTAGAGCCGTGATTACATATTATTTTGGTTATATATTATTATCCTCCCTAGTGGAGGCGAGATTATTGCGTGGGTTGTTCATCATATTGATATTATACAGCATTCTACCGCCGACACTACGGCGTAGGCTGTGTGCCCACGACTCATGTCTAAATTACGGGTGTGGGTCGTAACATACGGTCATTAGGACCACTATTAATTGATTTAGGAATAATAAATCTGCCATTAATAGGGCTATTTATAGCCATCATTAGGTAAGTCCTAGAATCTCTAGGTACATAGGCTAGGAGGAATATTCCTGAAATATTCTAGACTAATCATGATTAATCCTAATTAGTTAATGATAATTCGAGAATATTTCTACCAAGTCATATGGCTAAGCATTCCACAATGATTTTCCAAAATAACCATCCTACTTAGGAGTAATTACAAATCTGCCATTCTATAATAGGAACCCATAATTAACCTAAATAAAATATTATAATAACTATCAAATAAATTCCATAAAATATTACATGAAAATTATAATTAATTATCTAATGGAAATCATAATCATAGTCTAATAAATCTAAATAGAATAAACAGATATAATTTAATTAAAAGTTACTAAATAAAATTGAATAAAATATTCTAAAAATAATTAGAAAAAATAATAAAATATTAAGAACAATTCTAAATCTCATTTATTTAGGAGCAGTGGGGTTACACTCTTTGGTCACAATCATAACCAGAGTATGTTGTCAAGTGAAACAAGAAAAGAAAGACATGGATTTACCAGCAAATCTGCCCGAGATTCTTCCAGACACAATTTTGAACAAGAAATAATCAAGCTTAAGTCTAACTCAAGATTATCTAATTTGTTCGATCGATTAATTAATTTCAAAGTAAACTAAAGAAAGAATCGAATCGACCGACCATCCAGATGATCTTATCGATCTAGAACTCAATATTGAAATGATCCAGAACACCAAAATCGAATTAAAGAAGAAAATCAGTATTAGAGACTTACTGATGTTAAAGATCACCAAAGATGCTCCTTGATATTGCTTTGCCAATCGATGATCGTCGATTGCTGATCATTTTGGAGAAGATGACATCGATCTAACTCGTACAGGCGAATACAGATGTTGTTCATTAAAGACTAATCTGCATGGTGGATCCCGATGGAGATCTGCCTTGATTGCCACTCATCGTCGACGATCGACTGCTACATAGCCGGTAGATGAAGCTGTCATCATCGAAGAATAGGTTCATCACTGCTAGTTGAGACTCCGACACTTGTATGCTGAACCGGAGGTAGGGCTCGCTATCACTGTCACAACCCGTACCCTGTGTAGGGCCACGAGAAGTGGGTACGCCCAGCCTACGCTGCAGTGTCGACGGTAGAACGCTATTATAGGTCACTATCACAACTAAATATAATATGATATACTCTCCGAACGGAGGACAAATCACATAAGGTACAACTCAATCACAAATCTAGAGATGAAAATAGTACGATATGATAGATATGAAATCTTAAAAGAGAACATACAAACAGAAGGAAAGTCTAAGTGTCTAAACGACACAACATCACAAACATCCAGAAATAATACAACTCTAAAGTCAATACAAATAACATAATGAAAATAAGATAAAGCCTAGCTAATCTGGTCTAACCAGTGGGGATGACGTCCTCAGCTAGAGCTAGATCCTCCTGTGGGTCCAACTCACAGGTGTTGTCTAGATGGGCTCCATAATAGGTTGGGTAGAAGTCCTCAGTATCATCTTTAATATTTTCAACAGGTTCAGTCAGGACAGGAGCGAGCACAATACATCTCATGCAGTTCATATCATAGCAGAAAATATAAAGCATGCAAAAGAGTAAGATACATGAACTGTAAGAAGATGTATATGAAAACGAGAGATATTTGTAAACTGGAAATATATACATGATAAGTAAGAATGTAAGTGACTAGTGATTTAGAGCACAATATGGTTATGTAAACAGGTTAGGTTATACAATAAAATAGGACTCCATTATACGTGAGGGCACAATTGACATATACAATATTTTATACAATAGAGGATTTGATCACATAACCATTTCCTACTCACCCTCCCCAATCAATACACAAGAATCCAATCAAGTTACCTTACCTATATAATAGTTTATCCGTGGGCATGTGATCATGAGAGTACAAGATTGTACAAGAGTATACATGAATAGGGGTGTACAAAAATATAATATGTTCGTGAAAACACATGACAATATGTATTTGATGTACCCGAGGGGGATAACATCGCAAAAGAAGATCCATATAGTACCAATCCGTGAAAACAATTGTGACAGTATCAAGCAAAGTGATCTAGAACAAAAATATAAGTCCTGACAAGTATGAAACGATCAAAGAATGTACTCGTCTGAGATCCTGAGTGACTGTGAAAATAGATGCCAGAACTGATGAAAATGAGTCATAAATAGAGCACACAGGTTATGATGTATCCAATGAGGTAATAATTGAAATTGACAATGCATTCTACATGATTCTAAGTCAATCTAGGTCAAGGTCAACTCTGGCCAACTATATAGTCAAACTAGGTCAACTCTAGTCAACTGTAGTCAAACTAGATAGGGTTTGGTCAACAAGGTCAAACTAGTCTAAGTTAGACATTTCTAGGTCTAAACCAAGCTAAGCCTAAAACATACAAGTAACCAAGTACCATAGCTATTCTAACACATAGCCTAAGCAATAGTACATAGCTAAAATCAAGGCACACTAACTTAGTCCATTCTAGGTCTAAACAAGTCAATGCTAAGACAAACAAGCTACAAAACATAGCCTAAGGTCACATGCTAAACCAAGACACAAGCTAACCACATAGCCTAACACAAAGTCTAAAACAAAGCACACACAAACTAAGTTATATATATAGTACATATACATATATATGTTTCACATTCACATTCATATATATATATATATATATATATATATATATATATATATATATATATATATATATATATATATTTTTTTATTTTTATTTTTACAAATATATATAGGGAAGCTATGCATAAAGGCACTAATATACAAATATACATACATAGAGAGAAAGGGGGAGTGTCAACATGTGAAATAGAGAGTCAAAGGCAGAGGGTGTGTGTGCTAGGCAAGTGAACCTCAGATAAGTGCATGCCACATTCAACCTATAACATATAAACAATCAAAAACCAAATTATAGTTTCACTTTTCTTTGAATACAAAATCAGTTACCAAATGTTTTAAAGCTTAAATCATAACCAAACCAAATTCTCATATTTGATATTCAAATTGATTCTTAATTTCTATACAGTGAACCTAAAGTTTAATATAGAAGATATCATTTCAAGTAATCTCAGGTTTAAACCTCTATTTCAATTTGAAACCTAAGTCTCACTTTAGTATCAATGTCATATCCCAGTTATATGTAAACATTCACAAAAAACCATCAAACTCAGTATATATATATATATATATATATATATATATATATATATATATATATATATATATATATATAGTATCAGTGAACCCTCAGTTTTTAATTCCTTACAATGCATATTTCAAACCCATCTCAGTTATACATTACAAATCATTTCTCAGGTTTTACTCAAAACTCAACTCGGAACTCAGTTTTCCAATCTGAAGTATCAGAACTCAGGTTTTCATTTCAAAATTCCAAGCATAAGATATCTCAGTAAAACATTTAATTTCAGTTTTTAAATCAAAACATTCAAACTCAAAACAACCCAAATTATCTATTTGAACTCAGTAACCAATACAAAACTCGGTTTTCTCATTTCAAATCCCAACCACAGTTTTTATATAACAAACCAAAAACCTAAATTGAAATCAAATCAGCAATTAACATATATATACAAACTTAAACCAAATCCAAAACTCAAATTCGATTTTGAACTAACAACCCAATTTCCAATTATTTGAAGTATCAGGAAAATCCTACTTTCGAACCCAAATTCCCATTTGAAAAACCAAAACAACATACGAATCAAAAGGGGGTCATGTGTGCCAGTATAGCGGGTCAGTGTGTGTCCATATTGTGTCACCAATCGTGTCCAATAGTGTCAAAAACATGTGACAAAACCTGTGTTAGAGAATCAGTGAAAGCACTGTCTCATGGGGACATGTCGAGCCACATTGGACACGACACATCGTACGAGAAGCCACGTGCTCGTGTCCACATGTAGAGTAGGGGTAGAGCTAGTGATTCATTACCCTGCACAGTCTCTACGTGTCCACGTGTCTATGCACGAAGTGCGTATCAGGGCACCTTTTCACGTGTGCACAGTGACAGGCAAGATCAGTGCGGGATGAATAACTTTCAAACCACTCGATAAAATCTCACAAAACTTGTTTATTCTAGTATCAGACATGTGTCCTACATGTCCACCAAGTTTTAGCTCTCCACGTGTCGTGTCGTGTCGTGTCCTATGTGAGCCCCGAGCAGTAGTGGACAGTACGAGCCTCGTGCCGTATCTCGTACATGAGGTGCGTGTCCAATTACAGTGTCCAAAACACCCTAAAACCAACTCAGTCAATTTGAAGTATAATATACACATAATAAGCTTTCCAAAAATATATTTTTCACAGAAATCAGAGAACAAAAGTTTCTAAGAGGCATTTCATCGAACACATGAATAGTTCTCCGATACTCCTCTGATACACACACCAAATGGATTCGATTTGAACCCAAACTTAGCCTAGGGTTAGGGAAACCCTAAATGAATGCATCTATGGAGAGAAAACATAGGTTTAGAGGACATTACCTATCGAGAGTTGGAATCTCAATTAAAGCTCCTAGATCTGTATCTCCACCAAGCTCCAATGGTCAAATTGCTCCCAATCCTTGCTAGCTAGCTTCTAGAGGCTTCCTCTACACTAGGGAAGTGTATTGCAATTGATTAGGCTCAATTTGGAGTTGATTTGGATAAATGGGGTGAATTTGGGGAAGAACTTTAAATTACGGTTTGTAGGTTTAATGAAAGAGGCAAGGAAATGCGAACATGTATTTATATAGGGGTGGGGATCCTTTGATGGCAGCCTAGGGTTCATTCTAGGGTTAGGGTTAAGTTTCATGAGGTTTGAAGACCTCTAGCTAGTTTAATTCTAGGCCTTAAGCTAAGGCCCAAGCTAAAATATCTAACCTTAACAAATATCCTTCTTTAAACTAATATCTAGATATTACTAACCTTGTCATGATGGAAGTTTCTAATCTAATATCTAGGCTCATGACTAATATCTAGGTTAGGGCAACTTCTAGGTTAAGGCTTAACAAATAGATTAGCACATAATTAATTAATCAAAATTTATTTTCACTAAAATTAAAAAATGACCAAAATACCCTTAGACTAAAAAGTGGTAATTTATAATTATAATCACATGACTAGGCTCCCATAGTCATGGTTAGTCTCTAGGCTTAGCAATTCTAGGGTTACACTAGTTAAACATCAAAATCACAATTCAACATTTTAAATAGTATTAAATTAATTAAAAATCACTAAAAACATTAACATGATTTAAATTATATTATTAAATGGTTTAATTACAAAAGTTCAAAATTATCCTTATTTTAGAAAAGTGGGTGTTATAAGTCTACCCCCTTAGAAGAATTTTGTCCTCGAAATTTAGATTGGTCGTACTCCTTCTATGTCAAACCCCCAATCAATCAAAGTCTCTAAATCATACAATCCGATAATCATATGCGTATGTCCAAAATCATAATACTCAGAATCTTCGTCAAACTAGTAAGCAAGGTTACGATATATCATAGAGTCCCCAACTAAGGTACATACCTCTAGAATCATGGTTTTTAAAATTTTTGCATCGTCGCATGCTTGGCTGCAAAAACCTTAAATTTCCACACCCGAGAAATACATCCAAAATCAGACTATATGACCTCACCATGTCAGCTAATATGACTGTAGAAGATTCTAGATCCCATAACTGAGGTGACCTAGCCCATACGACTTATCTCGGTAGAAAATTAAATCAACAACGAAACACCAAGATCAAATTCATCAACGAACAAATAAGATAAAGAGTAACATATGGAATCGAATTTTAAGACAGTTTATAATAAAGCAAAGGCAGAAATAGAATCGAAAAGAACAGAACCTGCAAGCATCCCTCTTATTGCCTATGCATCCTCGAATGTCATGGTAAAAGCTCGCCCCTGCTGGCCTCCTCCTCTGGCCTGATGCTGATGTTGGACAAACCTCGGCTGCTGAGTCTACAACGGTGGTCCTCTCTGTTGCCCTGTCGAAGCCCTAGCTCATGCTGCTGCCTGAGCTAATAGTATCGGGTTCTTGGGACACTCCCTACACTGATGTTCCGCTGAACCACAAAGTAAACACATACCCAGCCTCTTCCTGCAATCGTTCCACCAATGACCTGCCTTCTTGTAGAAGTTGTATATAGCGTTCTACTGCTGTCTGGGTGCCTGTTGGAAATAGGTACGTCCCTGATCCTGAAGCTACTGCTGAACAGGCCTCTGCTACTGCTGTTGAATCTGTACATGAGGCCTCTTGGCCTGGCCTGCACTGTTATTGGCCCCGTGAGTATCTCGACCTCTCTTTAGTTTCAGCCCTAGGTCGTCCTCTGCAACCATAGCTCCTGCCAGAAGCTCCTCAAAAGTAGCATCCTAGCCACTCTTGGTCAAAGACCTGACCTCTCTGATCAAGCCCCTACGGTACTTTCTTGCCTTCGTCGCCTCGCTGAGATCCTCAATAAATCTACTTAGACGACATAACTATCCAGTGTACTCCTCGACTGTCTGGTTCCCTTGAACCAGACTCTCAAACTGCTGCTCCAAGCCTCCTAGTGCTACGTCTGGGAAGAACTTCTCCTTGAAGAGCTTCTTGAAAGCTCCCCATGTCTGCCCCTCCGTTCCCACTCTGGGTCTGTCTGGTACCATGTCCTGGCAAGGTCCTGCATCTGACTGCCAGCTGCCTCTACCTGAATCCCCACTGGTATCAATGCGAGACAAAAAATCTCCTTAATGTGCTCAATCTAGTCGTCGACATATATGATGCCCTCGGTACCTCAAAAATCTCTAGGACGCATCTTCTGAAATTTCTGGATGCCTGGCATCCTCGGCTGATACTGTTGAACCTGCCCTCCCTGTGGCTGGGTAGCCACCATCTCCACTGTCGTCCTAACCAGCTGGTGGACATCGTCTATGCCCTGACGGAAGTCAGCAGTCTGGCGCTACTGCTGCTGCTGATGTGACTCCAAGATCCGCTCCACGAAAGAAAAAAGGTGTGCAGCGTCAACCAATCCCGTAGGTGGCTGCTGCTGCAGTTGAAGCACCTCAGGAATAATTAGGGTCGGCCTCCGAACAGATGGAGGTACTCCCCCAAAAGCTGCAGAGGCTCCAACATGAGTAGGTACTAGGGGAGCTGCGGTCCAAGGGTCCAATTGAACCGGACGAGAGGTGGCAGACCTCTCGACGGTATCCCCCGGGCCGAAGCGATGAGATCGTGTCTCCATCACCATCCTGAAGACAAATCAAACAAGGAAGTCAATACTGAGAAAGAAGCGATATAATCAAAGAAGGACAGTTTATTTCAAAAGAAAGCAATTATCAGCAGGAATTCAGTTGGCAGGAATTTAGATAAGAGTTTTTCCTAAATATGATTGAGCACCTCAAAACTTATATCGTATATCCTACTGCAGGCTGTAGTGATACTCTAGTTCGAGTACCACTATGAAATCACACTAGTTGTGACTCTCGAGACCTGCATGGGCCACCACTAAAAACGTGTCACGACCCGTGCCCTGTGTAGGGGCACGAGAAGTGGGTACGCCCAGCCTACGCCGCAGTGTTGGCGGTAGAACGTTGTTCTAGGTCACTATCACAACTAAATATAATATGATATACTCTCCGAACGGAGGACAAATCACATAAAGTACAACTCAATCACAAATCTAGATATGGAAATAGCACGATATGATAGATATGAAATCTCAAAAGAGAACATACAAACAGAAGGAAAGTCTAAGTGTCTAAACGACACAACATCACAAACATCCAGAAATAATACAACTCTAAAGTCAATACAAATAACATAATAAAAATAAGATAAAGCCTAGCTAATCTGGTCTAACCAGTAGGGATGACGTCCTCAGCTAGAGCTGGATCTTTCTGTGGGTCCAACTTACAGGTGTTGTCTAGATGGGCTCCATAATAGGTTGGGTAGAAGTCCTCAGTATCATCTGTAATATTTTCAACAGGTTCAGTCAGGACAGGAGCGAGCACAATACATCTCACGCAGTTCATATCATGGCAGAAAATATAAAGCATACAAAAGAGTAAGATACATGAACTGTAAGAAGATGTACATAAAAACGAGAGATATTTGTAAACTGAAAATATATACATGATAAGTAAGAACTGTAAGTGACTAGTGATTTAGAGCACAATATGGTTATGTAAATATGTTAGGTTATATAATAAAATATGAATCCATTATACGTAAGGGCACAATGGACATATACAATATTTTATACAATAGGGGATTTGATCACATAATCATTTCCTACTCACCCTCCCCAATCAATACACAAGGATCCAATCAAGTTATGTTACCTATAAAATAATTTATCCATGGGCTCATGTGATCATGAGAGTACAAGATTGCACAAGAGTATACATGAATAGGGATGTACAAGAAATACAATATGTTCGTGAAAAGTATATGACAATATGTATTTGATATACCCGAGGGGGATAACATAACAAGAGAAGATCCATATAGTACCAATCTATGATAACAATCGTGACAACATCAAGTAAAGTGATCTAGAGCAAGAATATAAGTCCTGACAAGTATGAAACGATCAGAGAATGTACTCGCCTGAGATCCTGAGTGATTGTAAAAATAGATGTCTGAACTGATGTAAATGAGTCCTAAATAGAGCACACGGGTTATGATGTATCCAATGAGATAATAATTGAAATTGACAATGCATTCTACATGATTCTAAGTCAATCTAGGTCTAGGTCAACTATACAGTCAAACTAGGTCAACTCTAGTCAACTGTGGTCAAACTAGCTAGGGTTTGGTCAACAAGGTCAAACTAGTCTAAGTTAGACATTCTAGGTCTAAACCAAGCTAAGCCTAAAACATACAAGTAACCAAGTACCATAGCTATTCTAACACATAGCCTAAGAAATAGTACATAGCCAAAATCAAGGCACACTAACTTAGTACATTCTAGGTCTAAACAAGTCAAGGCTAAGACAAACAAGCTACAAAACATAGCCTAAGGTCACATGCTAAACCAAGACACAAGCTAACCACATAGCCTAACACGAAGTCTAAAACAAAGCACACACAAACTAAGTTATATATATAGTACATATACATATATATGTTTCACATCCACAATCATATATATATACAAATATATATTGGGAAGCTATGCATAAAGGCACTAATATACAAATATACATATATAGAGAGAAAGGAGGAGTGTCAAGATGTGAAATAGAGAGTCAAAGGCAGTGGGTGTGTGTGTTAGGCAAGTGAATCTCAGATAAGTGCATGCCACATTCATCCTATATCATATAAACAATCAAAAACCAAATTATAGTTTCAGTTTACTTTGAATACAAAATCAGTTACCAAATGTTTTAAAGCTTAAATTATAACCAATCCAAATTCTCATATTTGATATTCAAATTGATTCTCAGTTTCTATACAGTGAACCTAAAGTTTAATATAGCAGATATTATTTCAAGTTATCTCAGGTTTAAACCTCTGTTTCAATTTGAAACCTAAGTCTCAGTTTTTAGTATCAATGTCATATCCCAGTTATATGTAAACAATCACAAAAAAACCCATCAAACTCAGTAAATATATATATATATAGTATCAGTGAACTCTCAGTTTTCAATTCCTTACAATGCATATTTTAAACCCATCTTAGTTATACATTGTAAATCATTTCTCAGGTTTTACTAAAAACTCAACTCAGAACTCATTTTTCTAATTTGAAGTATCAGAACTCAGGTTTTTATTTCAAAATTCCAAGCTTAACATATCTCAGTAAAACATTCAATTTCAGTTTTTAAATCAAAACATTCAAACTCAAAACAACCCAAAATCTATGTTTAAACTCAGTAAACAATACAAAACTTAGTTTTCTCATTTCAAATCCAAACCGCAGTTTTTATATAACAAACCAAAAACCCAAATTGAAATCAAATCAGCAATTAACATATATATACAAACTTAAACCAAATCCAAAACTTAAATTCGGTTTTAAACTAACAACCCAATTTCTAGTTCTTTGAAGTTTCAGAAAAATCCCATTTTCTAACCCAAATTCCCATTTGAAAAACCAAAACAACATACGAATCAAAAGGGGGTCATGTGTGCCAGCATAGGGTGTCAGTGTGTGTCCACATTGTGTTATCAATCGTGTCTAATAGTGTCAAAAATATGTGTCAAAACCTGTGTTAGAGAATCAGTGAAAGCACTACCTCATGGGGACATGTCGAGCCACATTGGATACGACACATCGCACGAGAAGCCACATGCTCATGTCCACATGTAGAGTAGGGGTAGGGCTAGTGATTCATCATCCTGTACAGTGTCCACGCACAAAGTGCGTATCAGGGCACGTTTTCACGTGTACACAGTGACATGCAAGATCAGTGCGGGATGAATAACTTTCAAACTACTCGATAAAATCTTACGAAACTTGGTCAGCCTAGTGTCAGACATGTGTCCTACATGTCCACCAAGTTTTAGCTCTCCATGTGTTGTGTCGTGTCGTGTCCTACGTGAGCCCCGAGTAGCAGGGGACAGCACGAGCCTCGTATTGTGTCTCGTGCATGAGGTGCGTGTCCAATTACAGTGTCCAAAACACCCTAAAACAAACTCAGTCAATTTGTAGTATAATATACACATAATAAACTTTCAAAAAATATATTTTTTACAGAAATCAGAGAACAAAAGTTTTTAAGAGGCATTTCATCGAACACATGAATAGTTCTCCGATACTCCTCCGATACACACACCAAATGGATTCGATTTGAACCCAAACTTAGTCTAGGGCTAGGGGGACCCTAAATGAATGCATCTATGGAGAGAAAATATTGGTTTAGAGGCCATTACCTATCGAGAGTTGGAATCTCAATGAAAGATCCTAGATCTAGATCTCCACCAAGCTCCAATGGTCAAATTGCTCCCAATCCTTGCTAGCTAGCTTCTAGAAGCTTCCTCTACACTAGGGGGAGTGTATTGCAATTGATTAGGCTCAATTTGGAATTGATTTGGATAAAGGGGTGAATTTGAGAAAGAACTCTAAATTAGGGTTTGTAGGTTTACTGAAAGAGGCAAGGAGATGTGAACATGTGTTTATATAGGGGTGGGGATCCTTTGATGGCAGCCTAGGGTTCATTCTAGGGTTAGGGTTAAGTTTCATGAGGTTTGAAGGCCTCTAGCTAGTTTAATTCTAGGCCTTAAGCTGAAGGCCCAAGCTAAAATATCTAATCTTAACAAATATCCTACTTTAAACTAATATCTAGATATTACTAACCTTGTCATGATGGAAGCTTCTAATCTAATATCTAGGCTCATGACTAATATCTAGGTTAGGACAACTTCTAGATTAAGGCTTAACAAATAGATTAGCACATAATTAATTAATCAAAATATATTTTCACTAAAAGTCAAAAATGACCAAAATACCCTTAGGCTAAAAAGTGGTAGTTTGCAATTATAATCACATGACTAGGCTCCCATGGTCATGGTTAGTCTCTAGGCTTAGCAATTCTAGGGTTACACTAGTTAAACATCAAAATCATAATTCAACATTTTAAATAGTACTAAATTAATTAAAAATTACTAAAAATCATTAAAATAATTTAAATTATATTATTAAATGATTTAATTACAAAAGTTCAAAATTATCATTTTAGAAAAGTGGGTGTTACAATCATTAGAGCTTATCAGCGAGGGAGACGATCTGCCTATGGGGTAGTTGCATGTGCTCGATGGAGATAACTCATCGTCAATCGGAGATGCTAGAACTAGATGTATCCAAGGATAATCATGATTCTCCTATGCTCGTCGCTCGCCGGGGAAGAGACATCACCGATGAATCCCCATGGCTGCTCCCGTAACCAATTCTTGATCGCACGGAAGAGAAAAGCTCTATGTGGGTTTTAAACCACCAAGAACTAGTCGAGCCCAATGCGAATGAAAAAAATGATTTAGAAAAAATGATTTATGAGGAAAATCTAGGTATTTATATAATAGAGAATGATGTCGAAACTTGGTCTCCAAGTTTACTAACAAACCACATATTAATTAACCTAACCCCTTTACTATCTAGATTCATTCCCCCTAGGTGGTGAGGAGTTTGTTAGGTTAGTTGGAGAGGTAGTCAAAGTTTTAGTCTTCTTTAGTTAAGCATGTGCTTAGTATCTAACCCTTCATTAATATCTCCAACTAATTACTAATAAGCCACTCCCCTTAGATAATTATCGAATTGCCTTTCTCTCTTCCTAATTACTCTTTTTCCCTAATTTGATAATTAAGGTAATTATTTCTAAGTAAAAATTATTTACTATTGGGAAAGAGGAGTTACAATACTCCTTTCTCTCTCTTTCTCTCTCACTATTTTCCCTCATCTTCACTTCTTCCTTTATTTCTCTCTCTCTCTCTCTTCTCTCCCACTTAGGGCTGAACTTGGAGATGACTTTGAGGTCTTGGATTGGTGTCTAATCCTCCTAAGAGGAGGAGTAGAAGCCTAGACTTGGTTGCTTGGGATCTAGACAAATACATCTTGCTCAAAGCGAATACAACTTTGGTTTTCCTTTGGATTTTGTTTTCTTTGGTATATTATATATTTTTGGTCCAAAATGTGTCTCCTCAAATTGTTTTCACCTTTTGTATATTGTTTATTTGATTTTGATCGTTGATTTTGTGTATATCTAAGTTTTTAAGGTGGTATCGTGTGATACCGTAGAGAAACCCGATATTGTTTATGATGCAAAAATTTTCTCTTACAAACTTAGCTATATATGATGTAGGAGACCTACCCCTAGATTTTTTCTTTTCTTTAATTTTTGAGTTTGGAGGAATCAAAACAAGTTTTGGCTTACAAAAATCTAATTTTTGTGGTTTGATGTGCTTTTCTAGGTCGAATGACATATAACTGGTATACCATTTGGACCACAACTTGTGAGTTTCTGGTACACTATCGGTATACTGCGGTATATCACCAGTATATCGCTCTGATAAGCTTTTCGTATATTTTCGACTTTGTTTAACCTTTTTGATTTTATATTCTCTAACATGAGTTCATATTATTCACAACATCATGGAATTAGCTATTATTGCATGTTTAACCTACTGCATCTTCGCGTTGGACAATCGAGTGAGATTTGTCTAGTGTATCACGTGTTATGAAATAAGATAAGTTTGATAGTGATAACTCGTGAAGAGCTTGCACTCATGGCTCGTCATTCCAGGTCAATTCTCTAGTGTCCACGATTTAAGAATCGAGAATCAATCTTTTAGGATCAATGACTAGTTAAATCTATATAATACATTAGAAGAGGAGAATAGTCGCATTACCAGCAACTTTGATCCCTAGGGGCTCCATGAGGCATGAACAAACCAATTGGCGTGTGCTCCATGACCTACCAAGTTCGTGTGTTGTGGCACTTTCAGTTTTGTTTTATAGGTTATGTTTCTTCAGTTAATTATTTATGATATGCTATGTAGCACAAACTCGACCCCTTAGTAATTAAGTCTTGTGATAACCGTAGATGGTTAACTTGTATCAAGCGGTGAATGTTTGGCCGTGCTCTGTTGGTTGCTCATTATCTGTTATGCTCGCACTTTAGTTCCGCTTGGGTGACGGTCTATAACCCTAGTCCTTATTGGTTTAAGGATTATGGTCCTACTCCAGAGTGTTTCTTATGCTTTTTTGTCTCTAGCCGCGTTATCCTGCTCTATATCAATTTTATTTAGTATTTCATTACAGCCGTCTTTGTCTCATTCTCGAGATACGTGTATTGGTACAATACAAGTCTCGACCCACATTTATTTATTTGTCTCTTTATTCTTTATTAATTATTGTAGATATTTTGTCATTCACCTTGGGTCCCATTTGTGGTACTTATTGCTTGGGGTTCTGACCTTGCTGGTTTTGTTTAATTATATTTATCTGAGGAGTCGGAGGTTCTACCATACCTTCAGCTCAATGGCCCACACCGATAGATCCATGACCTTAGCTCGTAAGTGTGTTTCTTTTCCATACAACTCGTAGTTGATATTTTTTGTGTGGCTTTAGCCAGGGCATGTGCAGCCGTATACTTTTGACTGTTCTTGACTTCGGTAAGTTTGATTATATATATTAGACTATGGTTAATATTTGTGATTATGTAAATTATACTCTGCTTAGCGTTTTGTATTCACTAACTTCATGATCATATATGATATGTATTTTGGGATGCCTCTTTAATTTCATGTATGATATACTCTTGTTACTTGTGATTGTTGGATTAAGATGCTAGGATTGTCGGCCTTAGGAATGATATCGTTTGTATGTTAGAGTCTAACCACTTATCTTCTAAACAACCGTGATCTTTGTACGATGTTTTCATACCTTGTACGATGTAGCTGGCCATATCCGTTCTTGTATTTTTCAAGTATTCTGGGAACAAGACCTGACAATATCCCCCCTCTCATACCAGGGGCGGACGCAGGAATTCAAAAGAGGGGTCGGTCTTAAACAAAAAGTGTGTAAAAATAAAATCACATTCTAAAAAACACAAGATAATTTTTAAAACACATACATGTGTTCATTAAATAATGTCTTACAAAACACAAGATAAGTAATCTCAGATTATAACAACTAATTTCAGATTACAATACTCCTTTGCGATTGCACATCTTTTGAAATCATTGAATAATTGCTTCATTGCTTACAGTCCCAGACATATCTTTTCCAATATAAGCAATCAAATAGTCATTCATAAACTCATCTCCAAGTCGATTGCGTAGCTGAGTCTTGATAATTTTCATAGCTGAAAATACTCTCTCGACAGTTGTTGTTGCGACGGGCAAGATCAATGCCAACTTCATAAGCAGAAATACCAATGAATATTGTCGATGCCTCTTGGTTTAAACCATTTTTCTAGCAAGTCCACTAATACTTATAACATCAGAAAACTGTTCGCTGGTACGAACGTCCTCAATATAGTTTGAAAGTTGATAGCCAAGACATGAAATATCATCTTCATCAAAATCAGTGGGGTAAAACTCAGCAAATCGTATTAACTTATCCATATCAAATGCAGAGAAAGAATCGGCTGGATCAAGACATGACATACACAACAACAACTCTGTATTCACCTCGGTAAATCGATTATTCAACTCTTAAAGTTGTAAATCTATAATGGAGTAGAATAATTCAACATGATAATAGTGAAGATTTGTGCATTCTTCAACATTACGACGTGATCTTCCATGAACGTCAAACTTGGCTTCCATGTTTGGGATTCTGATTCCGTATTTTATACAAAATAACGATACTTCATTCAACAATGATTCCCATCCACCATCTCTCATTCTTTGGAGTGTTTGCTTTGTTATTTTCACAATATTCATAGCATTAACAATGTCTTGATGTTTTCTTTGTAGTGCTTGTGACAAGTCATTAGTAATTCCCAAGATCATTTTCATTAAGTGTAAGTAGAAGACAAATTGAAAAGATTGAATTCTCTCACATAGATCATTTACTTGAATTATGTGAGCTACCTCATGTGCATCTTCTCCTATAACCACGAGCACATCGATCACTGAGGAAAATAAGTTAATCAAACTCACTATTGTGCCAAAATGTGAACCCCAACGAGTATCGTCCGGTCGTTGCAATATTGTTTCTTGATTCAAACCTCTCCCCGTCAATATTTCACCATCCCTAATTCTTTGAAAAAGCTTTTCAAATTGTTTCTCTCGAAGAAGATCTCTCTGTTTGCAGGAAGCTTCAACAACATTTGACAAAAGTGCTACAATATCAAAGAATGCACCAATCTTTGTATGATTTTTAGCAACAGCTACAAGTGTTAGGTGTAATTGATGAGCAAAACAATGAATATAATGGGCAGCTGGATTCTCCATCATAAACAAAGCTTTAAGACCAGGGAACTCACCTCGCATATTGCTCGCTCCATCATAACCTTGTCCACGAATACTTGATAAACTCAGTCCATGACAAGAAAAGAGGGCCTCGATAGCTTTCTTAAGTGATAAGGCAGTAGTATCGCTGACATGTACAATACCAAGAAAGTGCTTAACTATGCATCCTCTGTCATCCAAAAAACGTAAAGCAACCGCCAATTGTTCTTTCACAGAGATATCTCGTGCCTCGTCAACTAGAATAGCAAACAAGCCATCACCAACCTCTCTAATGATTGCATTTGTAGTCTCACTTGCAATAGCACTAACAATATCTTTTTGGATTCTATGCGACGTCAATTTATGATTTTCGGGAGAATTCTTCAATACAACATTGTTGATTTCTTCATTGTGGTTGGCAAGAAAGCTTAGGAGTTCAAGAAAGTTACCCTGATTTTTCGAATTCTCAGATTCATCATGACTACGAAAAGCCAAACCTTGACTCAAAAGAAACCTAATGCAATCAACAGAGGCAGTCAACCGAATGCGATAATCTGCTTGAATTTGTTGGGATTGATTAGACCAATAAACTTCTATGTGTTGTCGTTGAAGTAATAGATCACTGCAAGCCCTTGAACATTGATTATGAATACTATTATGGGCTCCAACATGAATACTGAATCGGCTCTTCTTCTTCTTCTAATTTCTAAATCCCTCTCCAACAAATGCATCACCACCGCCTTGGTGTCCGTAGTTGGGCTTGAATAGATAACAAACCAAACAATAGGCAGCATCTTTTGATATGCTGTACTCCAACCAATCATACTCTCCAAACCAAGCACCAATGAAACTGCGATTGACTCCAGAAAATATTGTTTCCGAAAAATGATGATTTCTGGGTTGACATAGTCCTTTTTGTAGATACCACCGTCGGACATTCTCCCTGTCATTAATGTCATACTCATGGATATTCTTTCTTAATCCAGGATCGGCAGGGAGCTCATTCAAGTCTATAATACGGGTGGCCAGAGGGAGAACGGGATTAGGAGTGGAGTGATGAACGTCTTGTTGATTTCTAGAAGATGTACTCTCATTTGCAGCCTTTGGCGTTGACACCTTAGAAAAAAAATCTTTGTATCATGATCCTGGATTAAATAAAAGAGAAGCTAGCTAAAAATCAATAACCTAATTTCTAAATGCAGTAACCTAATTCCTAATTTTGAAATCCTAAAATCGATAACCTAATTTCAATAATATGCCTCTGTAAAAAAATCCCTAAAAAAATAATTTTCAAACCAAGATAATTAGAAATTAGTCAATCTTGTACACAAACTGCAATGATGGACATAGGTGATAGGACCAAAGGGCATGGTTAGTGCACCAGGACGAGCGTCACAAATATATATGGTGCTTCTTTTGAATTATGGTAAAACACGTAGGATTTAACTCAAAATTTCTCTAATTTTAATAATAGAGCCACCAAGATAAACGTTTGTTTGTTTTTTAACATAACGTAATGTTGGCATAAAAAATGAATTGCCTTGTACAGAGGAGGAATAAAAAACAATATTGAAAATATGGGAGAAAATTAAGAAAAATGGATAATTTTCTTCTTCTATGTAATAGTCTAATAGATAATTAAAAACATAGTGACAACCAATGATCAACATCTTTTAACCTAATCGTCCAGAAGTGGCAAGCATTTTGAGCACTGATTTTTGCCCTGATTTTTGCTAAAACTTACCCTGATTTTTGCCCTAAAAATGTGGTTTCTTAAAATCACTGATTGTTACCCTGATTTTTTGCCCTAAAATCCCTTTAAAAATGTGGTTTCTTACCCTAATTTTTGCTAAAACTTAAAAATACTTAGTTTAGGGATTTTAATTTGAGAGAAAGATAGTAAGAGAGAGATGAAGAGAGGGGAGAGTAGATGTACCTCTTCTTCTTCTTTTTTTCTTCTTCTTCTTCTTCTTCTTCTTTCTCTTCTTCTTCTAACGTTGGCTGCTTCTTCTTCTTCTTCTTCTTCTTCTTCTTCTTCTTCTCTTCTTCTTCTTCTTCTTCTTCTTCTTCTTTTTTCTTCTTACTCTTCTTCTTGACCCTGTACCGCTGGAAGTACCTCTTCTTCTTTTCTTGACATCTTCTTACTCTTCTTCTTGACCCTGTACTTCTTCTTGACCTCTTCTTCTTTTTCTTCTTTACTTTTTTTTTCTTTTTTTCTTCTTACTCTTCTTCTAACGTTGGCTGCGAGAGTCTGGAGATGTACCGCTGGAAGTAAAAAATTTTGCAAGAAGTCAGTAGGGTCACGTGACCCCACTTGACCCTGGGTGGGTCCGCCCCTGTCTCACACACCCTACCCACTAATCTTACTGGATCTGCTATTGTCCACAATCATGGTTAATCTTACTGGATCTGCTATTGTCCACGATCATGGTTGGTGCATAATTTTATTAAGTGCATTTTCATTGAGGATTTATCAATTTGAGGATATATGCTCGCTAAATCCACTAGAAGTGGCCCCGTGGTTGGAACTTTGTAAGTCATTGATGGAGGTTGACCTGACCTCAACCAAAAAAAAAAAGGAATGCATGCCAATATTTCTTTATATTTCAATATTTACAAATTTTAATTGAAAAAAATCACATGCAATATTCCTCCCATAGTCTTTCTTAAATATCTTATATAGTCTTTTGAGTATAATTTTCAATACAGACGAATTTAAGTCAGAATCCCTACATTCCTCCAATAAATTATGCTGGTTTACAATGTGACTTTATAGTTCGAATAACTATAATCTTCGGTATGACTACTTGTCATTTAAAATTAAGATGCTTAAGAGTTTTGTAAAAGTTAGTTATATACTATTTTTTTAAGGGAAAATTTATGAAATGCCAAAAAACGAAAAAGTTTATGAAAATCCACCGCACAATAACATTTCATCGCGTGCCCAAAACTAGCAAAAATATATAAAAGTGGTTCCGAATGACCTTTTTGCCCTTCCTTCTAATTTATTGAAAACACCCACGAAACTACTCTTAAAAAATGTTTCGATACTTCCTTCTCTTCCATACGCTGCTCACTTTCGATTCTAGGTTTCTCCTCAAAAATTTTCAAACCTTACTTCAAAAACTCGTCGAAAAATTTCGAAAAGGTCGACAAACGGTAAACTGTTAAAACGGAGGTCCAAACATCATTTTTCGTGATTCTAAAATTTTGGAAGGCCGACTAACGGAGAAGCGGTTAATCTCTGGCTCCTCGGAAATACGCTCCTTTTACGACAAATCGGGCCTCGTTTCGACCTCCCTCAAAAGTTATGGCCCTTCAAAGTTTTAACTTGCCATAAAATGCAGGAGAATGATCATTCTCCGTGGTAATATCACAGAGAATGGTCATTCTTCGTGCTAAAACTACGAAGAATGGCCATTCTCCTTGTTAAATTGACAAAGAATAGCCATTTTTCGTATTAGAATGACGAGAATGGTCATTCTCCGTCAATTTAACAAGGAGAATGGCCATTCTCCATGCTAAACCATGGAGAATGGTCATTCTCCATGCTAAAACCATGAAGAATGGCCATTCTCTTTGTCAAATTGACCAAGAATAGTCATTTTTTGTTAAAATGACTGAGAATAGCCATTCTCCGTCATTCTAACACGGAGAATGACCATTTCCATCATTTTAACACGGAGATGGCTATTCTCCGTATTAAAATGACGGAGAATGGCCATTCTCAGTCATTTTATCACAGAGCTATTCTCCGTTATTTAATACGGAGACACAAAAAATGGCCATTTTTCGTGCTAAAACCACAGAGAATGGTCATTCTCCTTGTTAAATTGATAAAGAATAGCCATTCTCCGTATTAGAATGACGGAGAATGGCCATTCTCCGTCAATTTAACAAGGAATGGCCATTCTCCGCGCTAAAACCATGGAGAATGGTCATTCTCCGTGCTAAAACCACGGAGAATGGCCATTCTCCTTGTTAAATTGACCAAGAATAGCCATTCTCCGTCATTTTAACACGGAGAACGGCCATTTCTCCGTGTTAAAATGACGAAGAATGGCCATTCTCAGTCATTTTTATCACGGAGTCATTCTCCGTCATTTTGACACGGAATGGCATTCTCCTTTTTGAACGAGAATGGCCATTCTCCGTCATTTTGACATGGATAAGGCCATTCTCCGTGATTTTAACACGGAGAATGATGGAGAACAGTCGACAGAAACAAAACCTTTTTTTTTGAAAAATTTGTCAGGAACAAAAATTCAAGAGTTTTCGTTCTTCTTTCAAAACGATGATAACTCTTATGGAAAAGAAGAAGAAGACCTTCTCTCCACAATTGACCTAATCGCCGAAAAACTTCAAATCTCTCCACGATGATGATATGATGAGCGATATCAGAGTTTGACTGAAGAAAAGCACAGTGAACTACGAACGATCTTTGCGATTCTGCTAAAGATGAGAGCAATGAAATTCAGATCTCTCGTGAAGAAGAAGAAGACGAAAATCGCAATCCAAATCTGAGTTTGTGCGAAGGGTAGTTATGGTGTTATAAAGATGGCAATTTTGTAAATACAGAGATCTAAAGGAAATCTTAGAATATTTAACGTGGAAATATATAATTCTGGGCATTTCATAACCCATCCTGCGGGTGGGTTTTTCATACAAACCAATCCCGAAATTGGGTTTCTCATCAATTTTTAGATTTTTTAATCTTTTGTTGATTCCTTATCTAATTATAAATAATTAAGGCCAACAAAGTTGCAATTGCAAATATCTATCTAATTCATAATCTCAAATCCACTAAGAAGCGTATTATTCCTTGAAAAATGCTATTTGTCCCTCCAAAATATCCTTCCAAAGTATTCTTCCTTATATGACAGCTTACGTGTCGTCTGACATGACAACTGACAAGACAAAATTTAAAATTAACATTTAATATTAAAATTAATTAAAGGTTAAAATTATAATTAACATTAATATTAGCATTAATTTTAACATTAACATAAATATTTAAATTAAAACTTATATTAAATAACATTTATATTAAAAAATTATAATTTATTTTTTGGGTTAAAATTTGTTATGTCAACTGACATATCAGATGCCGCGTCAGCTACCATATAAGGATGAATAGTTTGGAAGGACATTTTGGAGGTACGAATAACATTATTTTAGGCCTCGTTTGATTCGCGAAAGGAACGAAAAGTAAATCAATTCCTTGACATTTTCTTTCCTTTGAGAAATTACAATTCCTATTGGTTTTTCTTTCCGATGTTTGGAAATGTCAATTGTCACGCCCCGATTCCGTAGAATCGATAGTCGTCCCCGGGCGTATGCCGTGCAAGCCTAAGTTGCTCGCACAAGACATAGTCATAAGGTTATCTGAAACACAATAACAAGAGAATGCGCAGAGTAAATTAACACACATTATAAAGAAGGAAACTTAAGCTTTATTGATAATGAACATCATTTTATAGACTCGATACAAGGGCACCGCGCGGGCTTTTTACAAACTGACTCCATTACAAAATGAACGTCGACGAGATAGCCATTTCATACATTTCATCCCTTGATTACAACCAGCATTACAAAACCACTGGGATGACGGGAAGTCGCTCCATCTGTCTTCTGGCCTTCAACAGCGGAGTCTTCAAAAGAGATTGGATCCAAGCTTCGACCACGGGCGAAGCTTCAAAACATACGAGCGTAGCCTTCCTTCATGCGGCACGCTCCTCTCGATTTATCGTACATGTAGAGAGAGCAAGGATCAGTACAATCAACATGTACTGGTGAGTGGCTAATTAATTTCCAGGCACTCATTTGGTTCAAGAATTTAAAAAAGAATTTACACAACTTGCTTTTTGTGATCTTTCTAACCATCCTAGGTAATTTCATACGAAGCATTTTGACGAAACATAAAGCAAGTAAGTTACACCAGAATTTCCCTCGACAGAGCGCTCCGTGCGACATAAGACTTACCATCACCTTTCCTGTTAGTTAATAAGTATTTATATCAAGTGTTTGATGTGGAGGTCACTGCATTAACTAGCCATCCTGGACATAGCCTGGTAAACGAGACCTTGCAACGCAAGTAGCGAGCTCCGATGCAAGTCCCCGTATTACCGATTGCCTATTACCCAGCTCGGCTATAACCTGTTTCTTCCTAGGCCAGTCGGTCCCGTGGCCCCGGATTGCCGCTCGAAGAAACGAGCAAACCATCGCCCTTGTCGACAAGTTGTCCATGACCGTGGTAAGTTATCAAGGTATATTTTAGGGTACCGTTGGGGCTTGTTATGTAATCGATTCATTTACTTGGTTGTTTTGCAGGCCTAAAATAATTCTATCTCCTTTCTACACAACTCATTTTTTCTCTTCTAGCACATAGGACTTGTATTCTTCAAGCATATTACTCAAATTCGATATCATTACCCGATTTTCATTTTAAATAGAGGGTCGAGACGAAAGGTCAGCCACTCACCTTAGTTTTTGCTTGAGACGAGAGACTGGTTGGCCGCTAGACGTCGCCTACGCGATTACCTGAAATCGCACAAGCAACCGATTAGAACACTGTATTAGGCAAGAAGTTCGATAGAAATGCGAGTTCGAAATGTATGCCATGAAAACCATCAAAAATTCACGAAAATGTATTCAGAAAACCAAAGCCAAAACCAACGCAAGCGGCATAAAAAATAGCAACGGGAGGTCTCTCCCGAATCAGCCGCAGAGTCAATCCTCGAGGCGCTACCCGCTGAATATGGGACTTGGTTCCGAAGAAGCCATTCCATAACGTGGAATGGATCTTAATTCAACCGTTCCTGTTCGATCGATTCGATCGATCCTGACCTATCGGTCCCGACCGAATCGATAGCGACAGTGTTCCTTTCTCGCACACCCCGTGGACGAGTACGTGGCACGATGTAGGGACGGGGCACTACACCATAACCAACTAAGAAAAAGTTTCGTCCTTGAAACTTAAGAACATAACCTACCTCTAGGAAAATAATGAAGGAAACTTTTCCTTCATCTCTGACTCGAGTTCCCATGTCGACTCTTCCGCCGTATGGTTCCTCCAGAGTACAGAACAAGAGGGATCACTCGACTTCGCAGCAGCTTAGCCTTGCATTCTAAGATTTGAACTAGCTCTTCAACGTAGGACAAGTCGGACTTTAGCTCCAGTGGCCAAAATCCACCATATGACTAGGGCATGCACGTACTTCCGCAGCTGAGAGACGTGGAAGACATTGTGCACACCTTCGAGCACCGGAGGTAGGGTAATTTTATAGGCCACTAGGGGGACCCGTCGAGTATTTCGAACGGCCCAACAATCTCGGACTCAGCTTTCCCTTGGCGCGAACCGAGTAACTCCTCGCATGGGCGACACCTTCAGGAACACGTGATCGCCCACCTGGAACTCAAGCGGTCTTCGATGGGTGTCGGCGTAACTCTTTTGCCGACTCTGTGCAATCTTCAGTCTTTCCCGAATTAGCTTGACCTTTTCCACAGTCTGTTCTACCAGCTCCGGGCCGAGTATCTGCCGTTCCCCGACTTCATCCCAAAAATGGACGATCTGCACTTCCAGCCGTACAAAGCTTCACACGCCATTTGGATGTTGGACTGGTAGCTATTTTGTATGCAAATTCTGCCAGCGGTAGGTGGACATCCTAGCTTGATTTGAAGTTGATTGTGCAGAGTCGTAGCATGTCTACGGAATCTGATTAACGCTCCATTTGGCCGTCGGTCTAGGATGGTAAGCTGAGCTGAACTGCAACTTGGTACCCAGCGCCGACTGAAGGCTACTCCAGAATCGCATGAACCATGAATCCGATCAGAGACGATGGATACTGGAACTCCGTGCAGTCGTACTATCTCATCAAGATAAATCTGCGCAGGCAATCAACGCTCCAAGTAACTTTGATGGCAATAAAGTGCGCTGACTTGGTTAATCGATCGACGATGACCCAGATGACGTCGTTCCCCCTGGTGTCTTCGGCAGGCCAACAATAAAGTCCATAGTGACGATCCCATTCCACTCTGGAATAGCAAGGTTCTGCATCTCCCCGCCCGGTCGCTGATGCTCAGCTTTACCTGCTGACAGGCCATACATTGCGACACGAAGAGCGCCATATCTCTCTTTATCCGTGCCACCAGAAGGTCGTGCGGAGGTCCTTATACATCTTGGTACTGCCTGGATGCAAGGTATATTTCGCATAATGCACCTCCGAAATTATCTTCTTTCGTAGTTCTGAATCATCCGGAACATAGTCGGCCATTCAATCTCAACGCCGGTCTTATCTTTTGTAAAGTCGGTCGTACTACCTGTCGAAATTTGCTCGTGCATTTTCTTCAGGTACGGATCATCCTTCTGAGCGGCCATGATCTTTTCCAGCAATCTTGGCTCTAACTGCAACTGTGCCAACCGTACATCCCTGAATCGAACTCGAAGGTCGATACCCATTTCTTCTAGATCTTGTAGTAGTCTGCGGTTGATGGATAGCGAGGCAAGATATTTTCGACTCAGAGCGTCCGCCACAACATTTACCTTGCCCGGAGTGTAGTCGATCGTCAAGTCATAGTCTTTGATCAGTTCGAGCCAGCGTCTCTGTCGCAAGTTCAATTCCTTCTTGGTAAAAGATACTTGAGGCTCTTGTGGTCGGTATAGATCGCGCACGGCCACGCCATATAGATTGTGATGCCACAATTTCAACGAACACAATCGCCGCTAACTCCAAGTCGTGCATAGGATAATTTTCTCATGCGCTTCAATTGTCTGGAGGCGAAGGATATCACCTTATTTCGCTGCATGAGCACACATCCCAAGCCCTGGCCTGAAGCATCGCTGAATATCTGAAAACCTCTGGCCTATCCGGAAGTGCGAGTATAGGTGCCGAAATTAGTCGTTGTTTTAGCTCCTGGAAGGAAGCTTCACAGTCATCCGACCACTCATACACGACTCCCTTTTGAGTTGAGTCAATGGCGATACAATCTCGCGAAGTCTTTCACGAAGCTTCGATAGTATCCCGCCAAACCAAGAAAGCTTCGAATCTCACTAGCAGACGCAGACCGCTTCCAATCAGCAACAGCTTCCACTTTTCGTATCGACTGCAATGCCTTCGGACGAAATGATGTGACCAAGAAAGGATACGCTGCTTAGCCAAAATTCGAACTTACTATGCTTTGCATACAACTCATTCTCTCGAAGTGTCTGGAGTATGGCCGTAGATATTCTGCATGCTACGCCCTGCCCTTCGAGTAGACGAGAATATCGTCAATAAAGACTACCACAAATTTATCAAGAAAGGTCGAAATACCCGATTCATCAGATCCATGAAGGCGGCAGGGGTATTCGTCAGGCCGAATGGCATCACCCAGTGGCCGTACCGAGTGCAAAATGCTGACTTTTGTACATCGTCTGACTTGATCTTGAGTTGATGATAGCCCGAGCGGAGATCAATCTTCAAAAATACGAGGCCCTTGCAGTTGATCGAATAAGTCATCTATGCGGGGCAATGGATACTTGTTCCGGATGGTGGCCTTGTTCAGCTCTCGGTAATCGACGCACAGACGCATGACCCATCCTTTTTCTTCACGAACAACACGGGCGCTCCCCACGGTGAAACACTAGGTCGAATAAATCCTCTCGAGTAACTCTTGTAACTGGACCTTGAGTTCCTTCAGCTCGGCGGGGCCATTCTGTACGGGGCCTTGGAAATCGGAGAGTATCGGGGAATGTATCAATGCTGAACTCGATTTTCGGTTGGGGGGCATGCCGGGTAGCTCCCGGGAACACATCGGGGAATTCTACCACAACGTCAGTCTGACCCGCGTTTGTACCATCCTATCGCATGTCTCGGATGGACGCCAAATAGCCTTTTCACCCATAATGCAGCATCCTCCGAACGGAAATTGTGAGATCAACATGCAGGTCGACGATGCCTCACCACACGAAAAGCAGAATTCAGGCACTCCTGGTATGCGGAAGGTGACCGTCTTTCTGGCGCAGTCTATGGTTGCGTTGCAGGCCCAAGCCAATCTATTCCCAGAATGATGTCAAAGTCCTTCATGTCTAGAACTATCATGTCAAGACCGATCTTTTGACCGCGATACAGATAATCCCGTCGGCAGGCTAAGTTTGTGAGTATTGGTGCCCGAAGGTGTACTTACGCTAAGGTCGAGATGTAATGATATTACAGGAAATTTGTGCTCGGCGGCAAAGTCCCGATATAAAACTATGCAAAGCGCCTGAATCAAATAACACACGAGCCACATTATTGAAATTTAGTATACCTGACACTACTGTATCTGATGCAAGCGCTTCATCTCGAGTCATGGCATAGACGCGGCCCTGAGTGTTGGGGCGACGATCTTGGCCATTTTGCGGTACGGTTGATGGGCTCGAGGCACTGGGATGTGATTTCTTGGACGGTGCTGTTGGGGTACCGTTGGACGGTGTTGTTGGGGTGCCACTGGACGGTGCTGTAGGGGCGCCATTGGGTTCGGCCTTCTGGTTGGACAATTAGCACGAACGTGGCCCCTCTTGCCACAGTTCTAGCATCCACCCTCTGTATCTGACAGTCGTCGATAGTATGACCGACATGGTGACATCGGTTGCAGTAAGGCCCTGGATTATGCCCTTGATATCCGCCTTGGTGCCCGTTGTTCGGACACTTGGTCACGTTGTTTTCTTCCTGCATGGCAGGGCATTTGTGATTGTATGCATGCACAGCGCCGGCAGCACCTGGAGGTATTGGCGTTCAAGACGGAGGGCGTGGTTGAGAGACTTCTCCATCGTTTTTATTTTAGAACAGACACATGGGCGTAAATAGATGGTCGTAGACCCACTTCGAACCGTCGAGCACGACTAGCCAGGGAGGACAAGAATTCTCCAGCAAATTTGGCTAACTTGTTGAACTCTGCTGCATACTGCCGCACAGTCATATTCCCTTGCCTTAGCTGCATAAATTTATTCTCTTTCTCTTGTCGAACGGCTTCGGAAAGGTATTCGATCTCGAACGCCTCTCGGAAGGTGGCCCAAGAAATTATCGCTCTCTCGTCGTCACGTATGATTGCTCGCTTTTGTACGGCCCACCAGTCGTGCGCATTCAATCGGAGTAGAAGTTGAGCGCATACGACTTTCTTGGACTCATCGACGCCCAGAAGCTCAAACTGGTCTTCCAACTCCTCCAGCCAATCGATCGCCAACGAAGGGTCTTCAGTACCGCAGAACGAAGTACTGAAGCTCTTTGTGAATTTTGACATGTCGAAGTTGGAACTTCTCGGTGCTGCACGCATAGGCTCGGGTACCTCCAGTTCGACTTCACTTTGTCTGGTCGCAGGCTCGGTTACAGCATGGGTTGTCGCGAAGTTGTTGTTGTTGGCTACCACTGTCTGGACAATATGCTGAAGAGTATCAAGCTGCTTCTGCTGTAACTTGAATTATGCATCGAATCGGGCCTCGAACTGAGTCTGGCGTGCCTCCATCTCCCGTCGATGTTGCTCATTCAGGCGTTGACTCTCCTGAGCTTGTCGTTGTTGCGCTTCCAGCATGTGCAACATCCGTTCCATGGCATCGTTAGAGGGTCCGGGCCTCGAGCTACTCGAGCTGCTCGAAGCACTTTCTTCGTTCGTCGCCACATTCACCGCCGCACCTTCTGGGATTTTGGAAGGCAAAAATACATTAGTCACAAAACTTATTACAAACTCACTTGTATGGAACGACATATCTCATCGACACAAGACCAACGATTTTGAGACTAGAAACTCGACATTGGAGGCCAAGGATGTAAAGCCGTGCTCTAATACCATTATGTCATGCCCCGATTCCGTAGAATCGATAGTCGTCCCCCGGACATGATGCCGTGCAAGCCTAAGTTGCGCTCGCACAAGGTAGTCATAAGGTTATCCGAAACACAACACAACAAGAGAATGTGCAGAGTAAATTGAACACATTATAAAGAAAACTTAAGCTTTATTGATAATGAACATCATTTTACAGACTCGATACAAGGGCGCCGCACGGGCTTTTGACAAACTGATTCCATTACAAAATGAACGTCGACGAGATAGCCATTTCATACATTTCATCCCTTGATTACAACCAGCATTACAAAACCACAGGGATGACGAAAAGTCGCTCCATCTGTCTTCTTGCCTTCAACAGCGGAGTTTTCAAAAGAGATTGGATCCAAGCTTCGACCGCACGGCGAAACTTCAAAATACACGAGCGTAGCCTACCTTCATGCGGCACGCTCCTCCCGATTTATCGTACCTGTAGAGAGAGCGAGGATCAGTACAATTAACATGTACTGGCGAGTGGCTAATTAATTTCCAAGCTCTCATTTGGTTCAAGAATTTAGATAAAAGAATTTACACAACTTGCTTTTTGTGATCTTTCTAACCATCCTTGGTAATTTCATACGAAACATTTTGACGAAACATAAAGCAAGTAAGTTACACCAAATTTCCTCGGCAGAGTGCGCCGTGCGACATAAGACTTACCATCACCTTCCCTGTTAGTTGATAAGTATTTATATCAAGTGTTTGATGTGGAGGTCACTGGCATTAACTAGCCATCCTGGACATAGCCTGGTAAACGGGACCCTTGCAACGCAAGTAGCGAGCTCCGATGCAAGTCCCCGTATTACCGATTGCCTATTATCCAGCTCGGCTATAACCTGTTTCTTCCTAGGCCGAGTCGGCCCCGTGGCCCCGGGTTGCCGCTCGAAGAAACCATCGCCCTTGTCGACAAGTTATCCATGACCGTGGTAAGTTTCAAGGTATATTTTAGGGTACCGTTGGGGCTTGTTATGTAATCAATTCATTTACTTGGTTGTTTTGCAGGCCTAAAATAATTCTATCTCCTTTCTACACAACTCATCTTTATCTCTTCTAGCACACATGACTTGTATTCTTCAAGCATATTATTCAAATTCGATATCATTACCCGAGTTCTCATTTTGAAATAGAGGGTCGAGATGAAGGAGGTCAGCCACTCACCTTGAGTTTTTGCTTGAGGCGAGAGTTTGGTTGGCCGCGCTAGACGTCGCCTACGCGATTACCTGAAATTGCACAAGCACCCGATTAGAACACTGTATTAGGCAAGAAGTTCGATAGGAAATACGAGTTCGAAATGTAAGCCATGAAAACCATCAAAAACATTCACGAAAATGCATTCAGAAAACCAAAGCCAAAACTAACGCAAGCGGCGTAAAAAACAGAGCAACGGGAGATCTCTCCCGACTCAGCCGCAGAGTCAATCCTCGAGGCGCTACCTGCTGAATATGGGACTTGGTTCCGAAGAAGCCATTCCATAACGTGGAATGGATCTTAATTCAACCGTTCCCGTTCGATCGATTCGATCGATCCCGACCTATCGGTCCCGACCGGAATATCGAGCGACAGTGTTCCTTTCTCGCGCACCCCGTGGACGAAGTACGGGGCACGATGTAGGGACGGGCACTACATCAATAAATTTGGAAAGGAAAGTGAATACTTTAAGGTGGGAAAGTGATTCCTTGTTTGGATAGATGAGATCATTTTTCCCATAAATTTTCTTTTATTGAGATCATTTTCTTTTCCTCCTTTGGCAATTGTAAGGGTAGCGGTTATGAGTAGGGGTGAGCATTCAGTTTATTCGGTTCCAACCAAACCGAATAACCGAAAACCGAATTGGACCGAAACCGAATAAGCAAAACCGAAACCGAACCGAATTGGTCAATAACCGAACCGCATCGAACCGAATTAATTCGGTTCGGTTTTCGGTTTATTCGGTTTTTGGGTTTATTTTGTTTTTTTTGTTAATATATAAAAACGAAATATACCTAGATATATTTATTATATACCTATAGTATATACCTATATATAATATATATTAATTATATATATATATATTTTACAAAATAACATTTTATTGAATAATAAAGGTGGCTCTTAATGAGCAGTACATGTGCCAGGATTGAAAACATAAAAAAATCCTGGAAAGCAAAGTAGAAATACATAAGAGGGGATTTCGAAATTCCTAAAAATTTCGAATTTTGAAAACATAGTGGGCGGACAGTCCTAAAGGAAAATTACGAACAATTGAAATTTCAAAAATTAAAATTTCAAAAGATTCAGAAAATCAAAAGAGGAGAGAGGAGAGTGCGCGTGTCCCAATGGGCACACAGCCCGAGGGCGCTGCGCCCAACGGAATCACGTGGGGAGGGGGGGCGTGGTCAAGCGCGGGGCCCAAGACGCTTGGGGGGCGAGCCAAGCGCTGGGCCCTGGACGCGAGGGGGGTGTGCCACCGGGTGGCGGGGGGACGCGGGAGGCGTGGGCCGCAGCACGGGCGGCGCCGCCGATGTGCGGTGGGCGTGAGCGTGGCGGCGGAGGGGGATGACGGAGGGAGGGGTGGGAGGGGGAAGGAGGGAGCGGGGGCTCGACCTCCGGTCGGCGGAGGAGAGAGGGGCTCCGACGGGGGTGAGAGGAAAAAGGGGGGGGGGTTGCAGAGAGGGCCAACGGCGGCCGAGGGTGCCATCGGAGTCGAGAGGGGGAGGGGGCTCGACCACCGGAGAGGAGCGGGACAGGGACGCGGAGGGGACTCGACCACCAGAGAGGAGCGGCGGGTGGGGTACGACCACCGGAAGGGGCAGTGGAGGCCTCCCGGCGAAGAGGATGGGAGGGAGGGCGGCGCGCGCGAGAGGGGCGAACGGCCGCGCGCAGGGGAGGGGAGCAGGGGACGCCACGCGCAGGTTGGCCGCACGGGATATATATATATATATATATATATAATATATATATATATATATTATATATATATATATATTATATATGAAAACTTAGATGGTGAAACTTTTGAATTCCGAAAATACCCTTACATACTTATACTAATTAAAAATTGTTCATTAATTTTAATAAGGACAACTTAGTAATTAGGAAGACTACCCTTTGGTCTTCCTAAAGAGTCTTTCTAAACTAATTAAGAAATGTTAAAATACGTGCAAGGCACGTGCACATATGCTAGTATATATATATATATATAATATATTATATATATATATATATATATTAATATATATATATATAAACTAAATTTTCTTATTCGGTTTTCGGTTTTGGACCGAAACCGAAACCGAAAACCGAAAACCGAAACCGAAACCGAAAACCGAATAAGAAAATTTAGTATTTTCAAAACCGAAACCGAACCGATTTTTTTTTAAAACCGAACCGAATCTCTTATTCGGTTAGGTTCGGTTCGGTATTCGGTTCAAAACCGAATAATGCTCACCCCTAGTTATGAGGTGTTTTAGAGTACCGGTTATGAGAGGTCCAATTTTGGATGTTTTTAAGTAGCGACTTTTAAACCAGTCCAATCCATGCTTGGTAATTCACTAACGAGCGGTTATGAAATTTTTTTACACGAATAAAATTAATAGGGAGGGGGTATTAATAGTTATAATTATTATTTTTGGTAAGGATATAAATGAAAAACTCTTAAAACCCATCGAGTTTGGGTGTTTATAAAGTCACCCAAATTTACATTACACCGATTTTGGGGATTTTTTGAGCCGACTAAAACCTGTGCCTCAAAGAAATTAACAAAGATGTTTTCATAAACGATCGGTTCAAAAATATTCTAAAATCTGTAAAAACATTTTACCAAGCAGACCCTTAATATATATATTTTTTTAGTGATAATCTTGTAAATATTTTGGCATCAAACATAAAAAATTAGCTATTTTTCTTTTCCAATTACATAATTCCGCGAACCAAACGTGTGCAGAGTTATTTCCCCCCTAATCAAAGCCCAATTGTAATTCTTGTATAAAAATCCCACCGCCAAAACTAAAAACACTCCTTCCAAAACTCCACCCACCTCTCCGCAAATAACAAAAAAAAAAAAACCCTATTCATGGGAAGAAGTCCTTCGTAAAATTCAGGAAATTATCGTTCGCCAACTATGGATATCGAGCTGAAGCAAGCGGAGCTCATCGACCACTTCGTGAAGCAGTCGTCGGCTCTGGAAGACCCGGCCCCGCTGGCGAACCTCGTTGCGGAGGCGACCTCCCACCCCACACTCTTCGCCTCCTCTCCGTCCCCAACCTCTCCAAGGTCCCAAACCCTAATTTTCAATTTTTGTATAGGGTTTTAATTACTGAGTGATTTTTTTAGTTCTGATGCATTTCTTCTTCTCTCCTTAATACAGCTTGAAGGGACGCAGTACTCGTCGTCTCTCGATCTCCGCTTGTTTGCTTATGGCACGATGAGCGATTACAAGAGTAAGCAACTTTTCTTAATGTGTTTTGTGATGTATTTATTATTTCCTTATATGTGTTTCTATATAATCAGCAAACCCCAAAATTCGCGATGACAACGGGGACACAACGCGGGGACACAACGCACACCGAGTGTAGGTGTCTTCGTGCTTACTAGGTGGTAGTAAGAGCGAATATTATTATGGTAAGATATGTAGCAAGTATTTTGGGATCTGGAAATTGCTGAGAAACCCAATTTCGGGGTGGGCTTTTATGAAATGCCCACCCCTGCATAAGTTTTATGAAATACCCAGAATTAAGTATTTTCACGTTAAATATTCCAAGATTCCCTTTTAGATGCCACCCGCTGGGAAATGCTATTTTTATAATACCGAAACTACCCCCCGCGCGAATTGGTCATCTATATGTATTTGAATTCAAAAAACTCAGATCTGTATTGCGATTTTTTCGTCTTCTTCTTCACGGGAAATCTGAATTCCATTGCTCTCATATTCAGCAGAGATCGCAAAAATCGTTCGTAGTTCGGTGTATTTTTCTTCAGTCGAACTCAGATCATCGCTCGTCATCATCATCACCATCATCATCATCTTCATCGTGGAGACATTTGAAGTTTTTCGACGATTAGGTCAATTGTGGAGAGAAGATCTTTCTTTTTCTTTTCCATAAGAATTATCATCGTTTTGAAAGAAGAACGAAACTCTTTATTCATGAAAAAACTAAATTAACGTTTTAACACTGTAAATGACCATTCTCCGTGTAAACTAACACAGAGAATGCCATTCTCCGTTTTATTTAAAACGGAGAATGCCGTTCTCCGTGTTTCTAACACGGAGAATGACCATTCTCCTGCGTTTTAACACTGGAATGACCATTCTCCGTCTTAATTAGGACGGAGAATGACCATTCTCCGTCTTAATTAAGACGGAGAATGCCATTCTCCGTTTTATTTAACACGGAGAATGACATTCTCCGTTTTATTTAACACGGAGAATGGCATTCTCCGTGTTTCTAACACGGAGAATGGTCATTCTTCTGCGTTTTAACACTGGTATGACCATTCTCCGTGATAAATTACACGGAGAATGGCATTCTCCGTGTAAATTAAGACGGAGAATGGCCATTCTCCGTTTAATTTAGCACGGAGAATGGCCATTCTCCGTCTTAATTAGGACGGAGAATGCCATTCTCCGTTTTATTTAACACGGAGAATGACATTCTCCGGTTTATTTAACACGGAGAATGGCATTCTCCGTGTTTCTAACACGGAGAATTGGCATTCTCCTGCGTTTTAACACTGGAATGACCATTCTTCGTGTAAATTAAGACGGAGAATGTCATTCTCCGTGTTACTAACACGGAGAATGGTCATTCTTCGTGTAAATTAAGACGGAGAATGCCATTCTCCGTGTTACTAATACGGAGAATGACCACCCTCATGCGAAAATTAACATTTTTCGTGTTCTAAACGGAGAATGGCCATTCTCCTGCATTTTATGGTCAGCTGAAACTTTGGAGGGCCATAACTTTTGACTGGGAGGTCGAAACGAGGTCCCGTTTGTCGCAAAATGAGCGTATCGTCGAGGAGACTGAAAGTAACAGCTTCACTGTTAGACGGCCTTCCGAAATTTTAGAATCGCAAAAAAATGATGTTTGGACCTCCGTTTTAGCACTTTTGCCGTTCGTTCCGGTCTTTCCGAAATTTTTCGACGAGTTTTTAAAGATTTTTGAGGAGAAAACCTAGATTCGAAAGTGAGCAGCGTATGGAAGAAGATGGAGTATTGAAACGTTTTTTTTAAGAGCAGTTTTGTGGGTGTTTCCAATAAATTAAAAGGAAGGGCAAAAGGGTCATTTGGAACCCGCTTTGGATAAGTTTCTCTAATTCTGGGCACGCGATGAAAGTTTTTTTAGCGGTGGGTTTTACATAAAACTTTTTTAGTTTTTGGGCATTTCATAAATAAAAGGGATGGTTTGGTTTGGGTTTGTTTGGTTAGCTACTATAGTTGTGAAAAGTGCGTCCGAGGTGCGCCTCTGTGAGGCTCGTAAGCTCACCCTTCACGCCCCAATGTAGGCGGATCGAGAGTCCCTTAGTGATGAGCAGGTCTCACAACGTCTCTTAGCGAGGCTCAAGTCCATTTGAAGCATGCCTCATATATATTTTGTTAGTGTCGGGGCACAATTTTTTCGATGGAAAACTGAGAAGATGAAACAATTGTAAAAACAATATTTCAACGCAACACTTAAGGGAAGGTGCGTAACAGAGATCCTTGAAGGATTCTGGTAAACGAAGATCTTAAAAAAGATTTCGTTACAGCAACCGAATGACGTACTTCTAAAAGAAGGTACTAATCCGAATTGCTAGCAGTAGCGAAGATGACAGGCGATAGATGGAAGATCTCCTGCTGGGTGAATGATCGCCGTTGCTCAAAGCTATATTCGTCCCACACGAATAGCTTCCAGGAACCAGCAAGTTCGTCGGAGAACTTTGGAACACTCCTGCTCTTCTGACTCATCGGATCGTACACGGACTTCCGTGCAAAAGCAACGCTGGTGCAAAGCTTGTCTTCTCTTTCACAGCCTCTGTTTACTTGTGTTAAAAAACACTTGTAAACTTTTTTAACTTTCTGCGTACTCTTCTATATCTTTTCTGTGGAGAGAAGAGACCTTACATAGGCATGAGTGGCAACTGTCCGGTTTGCACAATGTTCGGGACGTGATAAAAATTACTCCGAACGTGCAGTAACCGCACAGATCATGCACAGGCACGATCTGTAGCAAGTTGTGCCACTCACGCACCCCGCGCGCCTTGCACACCGCGCATAGAACGCGCACTGAGCCACTTGCTCCACCTGCGCGCCCTGTGCGCCCTACGCACCCTGCGCCACCCGCGCAACTGGGCGCACACCTGTGCGCGCAACTGGGCGCACCACTGGGCGCGCATCTGTGCGCGCAACTGGGCGCATCACTGGGCGCGTATCTGTGCGCGCAACTGGGCGCGCACCTGGCCGCACAACCTGAACCGCGCAACCTAATATCTTTTGCTGCTCTATTCAATTGGATGAGTTATAGTAAATTTTAGTAGGCAAACCGTTGAAGCCTCAATTTCCCTTGATCATGGGCTGCCAAATTCTCTATGATCCTCCTAATCGTTCGAATTCCTTTATGCACGTGGACTTTTAGGACATGGTTCTCCTTCAATCTGCCTTAGCTGTTTCTATCTATCATATGCAAACCAAAAAAAAAAGAAAAAAGAGCAACATGTATTTCAACGTCGTCCAACTAGTTGGTCCTGCTTCCCTGCAACTATCTATTTTTCAAGAGAAGAGGAAAGGGGGTAGTTCCATTTTTTCGAATTTCTGTCTATAACTAGTGCTCTTTCTCTCTCCTTGGGACCTGGGTGGATTTGTGTGGAAGGGGGAGGTAGATGGTGATTGTAGCTTGGACCATGTTGTGCAAACTGCAAAGTCTTCTTTTGAAACTAGGCTTTCCTATATTATTTATGAAGAACTAGAAATTGCAAGTAAATGCCTAGTTGAAATAAAAATGAATCTGATTGGAATTATACGATAGATGTACTTCCAATTTGCACACGTGTATATCAATTGAATCCCAGGGTGTGTTCACTCTACAGGTTGTATGGTCTTATGCATTTGACACCACCAGAACTGGCAGCTGACACTGTATCTGAAAAATACCCCCTTCTTGAAGCAGATGTTGGCACTTCCCTCGCTCTCTAAGGACTTGCATCTACTTGTTAAATGAGCCATCCTAAAATTGAAAATTCTGAATATCTTCCATTTTGAACCTTACTATGATTCTCGATCATTTTTGGAAGTAAAACCTGACTGTTTGAAAGGTTCAATATTCATCGTGATGCTGCCAATAGTGTCATACATTACTCTTTCATTTAAATAAATAATAATAGACCAGTGATTATCTTTAGGCATTTTGCATTCAAGTACTATAAAAACTGGCTTATGTTCATTTTGCTACCATAACCTTTTTTTTCAGTTTACTGCCACTTGCAATGTTGTCAAAGTCGGACCAATCATAAAATCGTAAAAGGGTCTGGTTCGGATTGGGTTCCGAATTGTCAATCATAAGATTCTTGGTTAAATCTATAAAAGAATTCAAATAAATATGAAAAAAAATATGGACAATTCAAATATAAGAGATATAATACATAATTGATAAAAAGATCTACAAAACAACTATATTTTAGCATATATCATGAGCAAAACAAGTCTATCGATTCAAAAACTATAGTTAGTAAGATCCAAAAATGTTAAAAACCAAAACATCACTCTCATTAGAAATCTTTCTCTCTAGAACTTGAGAGAGGATCACCATTGGATTAATTCTTATATATGTTTTCGATCATTGTCCACGCATTCACGACCGTGCGATGTTCCCATGCCACATCCTTTTCTTTTCTCATCTTTCAAAATCAAAGAGAAAATAAGTGTGAAGGGAGCACAAATTAAAAATCACCTCAAACGGATTCCTTTTCTTTTCTCATATGATCTATGTTGTACTGGGCGCTAGGCGAGGCGAGACGAGACCATGCCCGCCTCGCCTAGGCGCGCCTAGGCGCCCGCCCAGAATTCTTGGATGTTTTCCTTGTGTGCATCAGTAGCAGTAGCAGATCTCAGATTTCAGGAGATGCAGCAGCATTAAGGAGAAGGAGAAGCAATGTGAAGCAATGTAAATTGTAAACATTAGTAGCAGAATTTTGCATTAAGGAGAAGCAATGTGAATTGACTTTGTGTAGCAGAATTAAGGAGAAGCAATGCGAAGCAATCTGAAGCATTAAGGGCTGTTTTCCCTGTGTGTAGCAGAATTTTGCAAGCAAATGTGAAGCAATGTAAATTGTAAACATTATATTTGTACTATCAATGTAAAGGCTAAAGCAAATATTGCAAGCAATGAAGAGGAATACCTGAAAGGGATCGGAGGACGTCGGAGCAGTCGAGCAGCTCAGCAGCAGCAGTAGCGGTCGTCCCCTTTCTTCTTTGCTTTTTTTTTTTTCCTTTCTTTGCTTCTTTTCTTTAAGAAGAGGAAGGACAACAGCAGCAGCAACAATTGGCGCCCATGGAGCAATAACCTGCAAGCAAACCCTAAAACCCGAATTTTTTTTATTTATTAAAAGCCCATGGAGCCCACCGCCTAGGCGCCCGACTTCGACTTCCACTAGCCGGACCTAGGCGCGCGCCTAGGCGCCCACAGCCGAACCCTGCCTTGAAATCCCCAGGTCGAGGCGGAGTACTAAAATTCTGCGCGCCTAGGCCGCCTAGGCGCGCCTAGGAGTCGCCCGTAACAGCATAGCATATGATAAACAAGAATTGGGTTTTCTCAAAACCTACTTTTGGCATAAAAGAGAGTATAATAAAGAAAATTGAGCTAATAGAATACGAACAATAGCATAGAAAGTTACAACTTAAAACTGCAAAAAAGAAGAATAAAACCTTAATTTCAAAAAAATGTCAAATTATGGTCCCAAGTTGAATTTAGGTCCATCGTGCCCCGGACCGTCAGATTCTTGTCGAGTCCGATCCCTACATGGGATCTGGTTCGCGAAGTCTCCATATCGGGTCGGATAGTAAGATTTGCGATTTGGATCATATGATCTTGACAACAAGGGTCACTTGATACCTCCGTTAAACTTAAACAGATTTAGGACCATCCTATCCCTAAAGAAAAAATACGCTCCCTGTCACCTAAACCCTAACCCTATATCCTATGTTCCATGTACATGGATTAGACATGACACATTCTTGACATGTACGGATTCAACACCTATTTGGTGTGTCCTAGTGTATTTCGGAGTGTTCGTGACATATTTGATACGTGTGTTAGTTACGGCATGACATAAATTTTGGAGTGTCCGTACTTTTTAGCCTACGTCCAAACCAGGTGGTGAAAGCGTGACCATCGTTGCATGAAGGAGGGAAGGTTGATCAGCGGCTGGGGCTACAACGAGAGGAGGGAGGGGAGGAAGAAGATAGTGGTCGGTTCGGATTTAGGAAGCATAAAGAAGAAGATGGCAGTTTAGGAATTTGGAGGAACAAGATAGGATGCGAAAGAGGAGGAAGAACATAGTAGCACTAGGTTCAAGTTTATGGAGGAAGATTGTAACGGTTGGTTAAAGTTTATGACGGAGGAAAAAGATGTTAGTAGTAGGTTAAAGTTAAGGGATGAGGAAGACGAGGATGATGGAGGATAACTATATTGTTTTTGTTCCATTACTTTGGAAAGTTTTGGGCACCATTGTGGTGGCCTAATCAATCAATGGGGTCATCTCCTAGACCACCTAGCTTAGCCAAACTGACAACTTTGGTTCCCTCTAAGAGAGGAACCATACCTAAGGTAAATATGGAATCACCTTAATAATGAGAAGAGTTGAAAAAAAAAAATGAAGTCACCAGTTCTCCATGAAGTACAGAGGAGATTAATTTCAAAAGTTGCCGCAGTAACCAAGGAATAAATAGTTTTAGACCGAGTCTTTGTGAAAGCCACATAACACATTCTCGCTGTCAAGGTTGAAAGAATATCTGCAGTATCTTGTAAGTGAATTTTGGCAGTATCCATGTCATCACAGCGTGGGCATAGAAGAAAGGTGCCAAGTTGGCAGTCATGCATTTGCCTCTTATGCATACACTGCCTGTATTGTGTACAGGTAGTACAAACAGTTGATATTAATCCATTATTAGGTTTTTTTGTTTGGTTTATTTTAATTTTATCACTTGCTACAACAACAAAGCCTCATTCCGAAAATTCTGGGGTTCTCATTTTATCACTTGCTGATGAGTAATATTCTGTCCAAATACTCCTGATCTTCCATGTGCTAATACCCTAATATTGGTACTTCTACTGAATGATCTCTTTCTTTTTTCTTTTTGTGACTGACACTATCACCTACTATCATTTTTTCCACAACTTTTTTTACGATTCATGCTTACACTGTTCATGCTGTAGGTAATGCTGGTCGTCTTCCTACTCTGGTGTCTGATCAAGTCCGCAAGTTAAAGCAACTTACTGTTCTGACATTGGCTGAAGTGAACAAGGTGTGTGTGTGTGTGTGTAATATATATTTCAGAATCAATATGATATGTACTTATAGTTAATTTTCAACTTCACAGACACATTTAGTTACAAAAGGCATAAATTGCAGATATGTACCTACAACTCCCACCCTCAGATAAGTAGCTCGTAAATTTGTTTTAAACAAGATACACCAACTTGCTGCACACGTCTTCCTAAAGCCAGCTTAAAAATGCAAAAATGACTGGGCTACCTCAAAGAGATAAGTAGCAACTCTGTCTAGCTCTTCTGTCTTCTCATTTGACCCACCCATGACCACCTCTTCCATTTCTGTAGATGCTCCCACCATCTTCGGCAGAACTGTCAATATTGTTGCCTCGCTCTCTCACCCATCACTACCTTATGGGTTATCCTCTTCTTGATACAGATTCTTGTGATGTAGCAGCTATAGCCGTAGTGTAGTCAATGTTCAAAAATACTTAAGGTGTTCCAACCTACTATCACCTGATATGCAAGGTGCAAGAAAACTCTTGTCATACTGAAGCAAGGCGTCATATATGTTTGTGTGTGTGTGTATGACAACTTATCATAAGTTATTCCTCGACACAATTTGGACATTTCAACATGCTGCAAACATTCCTGCTATTGGCAATTTGATGAAGTTTTACAGCATTTGCTTGAAAACTCTATTTTTTTTTTTTTTTCAATGTTCCAAACTTTCTTGACATCTTGCGAATAAGGAAAAGTGACATAATTTACACCTTTTGGGTCTTGCAAGAAATTATAGTTCCAAGCAGGGTCCATTTGTTGCTCCCACTTGTTGAAGCAATATCTGGTGCCATTTTGAGCTACCGCTACAAGTAAAATTGGAATAAATATGGTAACTTTAAACCTGGAAATCAGGATATAAGAGAAAATTAAAACTTGTATTCCATGAAAGAAGAACAAAGGAACAATCATGGCCGAAAAACTTTCTTTTTGTTAACAAAGACAAAAGCAATGTGTCCTCTATTTTGAATACTAAAAATTATGTTGTGTCCACATTTGTAGTGTAGAAAATATAGGATAGGGGATGTAGGAACGTCGAGCACCTCTAGAAGGGGGGGGGGGGGGGGGGTGAATAGAGTTCGTGCGTGCAGCGGAATAAAAATCACCAAATTAAAATTATATGCAGTGTCACAAGTAATAAGTGTTAGGCAGATAATAACAAACTGTATAAAAATTAAATGCGTAATTTAAAGAGCATTAGAAAAACAAACTCATGATACATGATGTATACTGGTTTCCCTCTGAGAGGACTAATCCAGTCTCGAGTACTCTTGCTTGATATTAATCCACTACGGTACAAGCTTCGAATCCGAAGCGCTTGCAGCTTCTTAAAACTACGAGTTTTTATCCGAAGGACTCGCAACTTCAACAAGGCGAATTTTGAAAACTGGAACGTTTTCGGAAAGTCTTCTTTACAACTCGAACCAAACTCTAGATCGTACTAGTATGACACTTGGATTGGCTAGGAATTGTAAAAGGCTAGATATGAAAGTGTAAAGCTCTTTGAATGCTCTGAATAGATAGATAAGAGAAGAATGATTTGGAATGAGAATTTCTCATCTATTTATAGCATTTTTGGGAACCGAATTCGGCATGAATTCGGGTGCAGATATTTCGTAATTCGAACGTTGGTTGCAGATCTCCAGGAAGACCACTAAAGTTTAGGAACAAACTGACCGAACTCGGTCCGACCTCGGTCTGGACTCGGGTCAAACTCGGTTGGGTAGTTTCATGACCAGTTTGAGTTCTTACTGAAGATGGGCTTTTTGGTTCTTTGACTATTGGGCTTTTTGGCTAGTATGGAATGTGGAATAGAATATTTTATGGATAGGTAGACTATTTTGAAAGTGAACTTTAGTAGCATAGCCAGTTGCCAATCCGATTGATCCATATTTTTTCTAAACTCAATAAAGTGTAAAATACAGAATAAAGTATGAAAAATGTCTTGATCAACATCCACAATCTTTATTTGGCGAAGACGATGAGTGATAGCAGTGTGAAAGTAGATGTTATGCATTTGTACCTGTAGCTGTGTATTATTTGCGTTTCGACCAAAGTTTACGTTGATTATCAAAATTAGGTGTGACTATGACCAATGAGCCAATAATCTCTTCCATTTTGATAATTGAATAACTTTGAGTTTATACCAAATAATATCAACTTGAAATTCCTTTTGACCATATCGAATCGATGTCTTTTGTATTTAGTATTCATCAACTCTTTCTCCCCCTTTGTCATTTGTACAAAATGGATCCTCTCCCGCAAATAGTGAGCATAAACAACAAACAGAGAAAATATAACAATACCAATAAACATAGTAATGACAATGCCAACAATATGTAGTAGAACTGAACCAAACAACAGTAGCAATAGCATGGAAATACATAAAAACAACTAAGATAATATGGATTCTGAAAGAGACTTGACCATAACTAGAAAATAAATGCATAATCAAGGTCTAAGCCATACTACATAATGTCATAAAAATACTAAACATCATCATTATCAGCATTAGTCTCACAAAGCTAAAAGTCCGAACACCTCGTCAACTAGCATCGTCACCAGTGTCAGCATACCGGTTCGGATCAACGTAAGCTGCAGTGGGATTAAAATATCTCCGAGCCTGACGTTCATCAAATTTGAGTCCATCAAAGTCTGGATGACGGGCAAAGGAGTGGGACCAGAAGGATGATAGGTCAGAGTCCATTGAGTATCAACAATACCATTTCGTAAGGTCTAGAGCTGGTACGATAGTCAACATCTCCTGACGAATGCGTTCTGCCTGATAACGCTCATCCTCAAGAGTAAACGAGCCTCAAAACGTTTGATCTGAAGAGTCATCAAGGCATAGAGCTGATATATGGTGTGAGCATGAGGGACATTAGTAGGGGCTGAATCATGCTGAGGAACCTGAGCGACAGGTGGAATACCTCTGACACCAACTGCAGGAGGAGGAGGAGGAGGAAGCTTACGAGACCTATAGAGTTCTGACGGGTGTCATCAATGGGACAAGAATCCAAAGAAATGTCATATCTACGAAAGATGATAGGAAAGATCATAGGGTAGATAAGGTTTTGATTGACCTTCTTACAGTTGACCATAGTCGCCATCATAGTTTGGGAAGACTGAAAGGAATCCCAAAATGAATATGATACAATGCAGACATTTCAAATACGTGATCTCATTGGTAGATTCCGTTTTGGGCAAGATAAAAACCATGATTATGATAGAGTTCATACAAGTGTTGGTTCAAGAACCGTGACATGAGCCGTCCCGGGGGTTTCGGATTCGGAGCACACATCGCGTACTTGAAGGTTTCTAAGTTCAAGTTGGGAACGAAACGAACTTTGGTGATGTCAACAAGAGCGTCTCCAGTGTTGGGAACTTGGAGCTATTCACTCAAGTCGTCATCATCAAATTCCATCTCGATTCTGCAGACAGACGACATAACACCATGTAAATATTGCAAGTTGCAGTAAAACATGCAAACTGCATTGCCATAAATTGGGTTGGCAACTTCTAATAATTCACGTAGGCTAATATTCTGGAAAGTCAAGCAATACTCTGAAAATATTTAAATTAATAGTATTTCCAAGACGGATAGCATTTTTGTGGAAATCATCAAACCGTGCATTAGAGGTTTCTAAATCTACAAATAAGTTAGAATCATAATCATCCTCATCGAAAGGAGGACTAAAAGAATCTCAAAGAGTATCATATGATGGATTCGAAGTTGAAGCACCATCTCCTCTCTTCTTCTTCTTAGCACCTCTAGGTGCTATTGAAATTTGAAGAAGAAAAGTGAAAAAATTACCTCTATGTAGATGGAAGAGAACCTCAAAAGCTTCACAAATTCCAGAGATTTCTGTTGGAAACCCTAAAAATAGATAGATATAGGGTTAGGGTTTGAGAAACTAGGATTTTGGGGAAAGTTTTTGGAGGTTGAAGAAGGGTGCTGTTCGGCTAAAATGAATAGATGAGTTTTATAAAGAGGGTAGGAGCAAATAAAATTATGTGGGCCAAGCTCTCGGGTTGCTCAGGAAATGAGCGCACCGAACTCGGCCAGAGTTCGGTCCTTTCGGACCAAGTTCGGTCCAAGTTCGGTCCTAGTTCTGTATGCTTGTTTCCTGAGAAGCATAGGTTGATTAATGTTCTTAACAATAGCTTAAAACTATCATTCATTGATCTAATAAATCTCTATTACTTGGGTTAGCTGTAGGAGTCGGATCCCAGCTAGGGGTAGTCCGAAGACTACTACACCATGTCGTTTCATGCTATTTACACTTGTACGATAGAAGAGTCCTTTCGGCTTGTACTCAAGACAACTTTGATTTGAAACATCGTTGAATAAAGTCTAAGTATTTTACTAAACATTAATCATTATGCTTTCGAGAATTCAAGAATACCTAACTTGCGACGTAGATAGTTGAATCGGCCTTCAGCCAGCTAATGGTTTTGTGAATATATTTGCCAGCAGATGATCTGTGTCAATAAATTCTAAACAGATATTTCCGTGTTGTTGGTGATCACATAGAAAGTGATGACGTATCTCAATGTATTTAGTGCGTGAGTGATATACATGGTTCTAAGTCAGATTTATAGTGCTAGTGTTGACACAATATATGGGAATCTTAGTGAATTGCAGATTGTAGTCTTCTAGGATTTGCTTCATCCATAAAATTTGTGCACAACAACGACCTGCAACAATATACTCGGCTTCAGTCGTTGACAACGCAACATAATTTTGCTTCTTGCTAAACCACGAGACTGAAGCTTTGCCAAGGAAATGACACATACCGCTGGTACTTTTACAGTCTACTTTGCATCCAACAAAATCAGCATCAGAATACCCAATTTGGTCAAATGATGTGGTTTTGGGATACTATAAGCCGACATTAGAAGTTCCTTTAAGGTATCGAAAGATACGCTTAACTGCGCATAAATGTGATTCCTTAGGGTTAGCTCGATATCTTGCACAAATGCAAATGCTAAACATAATATTGGGTAAATTAGCAGTTTACAATAAACTACCGATCATACTTCGATATTTACGCTGGTCGACTGGTTTGTCACTTTTATCAAGATCAAGTTTGGTTGATGTAGCCATCGGAGTTCCGATAGGCTTTGCGTTGTCGAAGTCAAACTTCTTTAGCAAGTCCTTCGTGTACTTAGCTTGATTGATGAAGGTTCCCTGAGAGTCTTGTTTGATTTGCAGTCAAAGGAAGCAGTTCAGCTCTCCCATCATATTCATCTCAAACTCACTCTGTATACACTTAACAAATTCTTGACATAAATGTTCGTAAGTAGAACCAAATATAATGTCATATACATAAATTTGCACTAGTAAAATGTCATTATTTGAAGATTTAATAAATAAGGTAGTATCAACTCTCCCTTTTGGAAAACTATTTTCAAGTAGGAAGTTGCTTAGGCGATCATACCAAGCATGAGGGGGCTTATTTGAGTCGAGTGTCTTATGTAACTTGAAAACATGATCTGAAAATTGAAAATCTTCAAAGCCAGGGGGTTGTTCACAAAAATCTCTTATTTTATAAATCCATTTAAAAATACACTTTTCACGTCCATTTGAAAACGTTTAAAATCGTGAAAACATGCGAATGGATTCTAGTCTAACAACAGGAGCATAAGTCTCGTCATAATCAATTTCTTCTTCTTGATTATAACTTGAGCCACTAGATGTACTTTGTTGCATAGAACTTGTCCATTCTTACGTAGTTTATTTCGGAATATCCATTTGGTACCAATTAGATTGACCATTGGGTTTGGGAACAATTTTCCAAATTTGGTTTCTCTCAAACTAGTTTAGTTCCTCTTTCATGGCATAAATCCAAAACTTATCTAAGAATGCATCTGCTACTAATTTAGGTTCTACTTGAGAAATGAATGCAACATTAGCAGCTATATCCCTAGTAGAAGAACATGTATCTACTCCCTTCAATACATCACCTATGACGAAGGTCTCTGGATGGTCTTTCATGAACTTCATCTTCTTCGGTAGACTCTCCAGATAGTTCTTGTCAGCAACAATATCTTCAGATAATTTGGATGTGTTCCTTGCATCTTCATTATCGCTGTCACTAGATACTTGACTGTTGAGCTCATCAAATAAAACGTTAATCGATTCTTCAACAATCATATATCTTTTATTGAAAACTCTATATCCCTTACTCTTGGAAGCATAACCAAGAAATATCTCTTTGTCTGCCTTTTGAGTCGAACTTACCCAAGTTATCCTTGGTGTTCAGGATAAAACAACGACATCCAAAAACTTTAAAATATAAAATATTTGGAATGCGATTAAATCACAGTTCATAGGGAGTCTTTTTCGAAATAGGTCGAATCAGAACCCTGTTCAAAACATACAGTGTTCTAAATGGCGCCCGCCTAGGCCGTCTAGGCGGCGCCTAGGCGTTTGACGGTCCCTCTCCGCACCGCTTTTCTGTAGGCGGTGGAGTAGGCGGCCAACCTGCATAGGCGGAGGTAATGCAGCGTAGGCGGGCGTCTAGGCGAAGAAATACTTTACAAAATATTTTGGCCAAAAATATTTTTAAAACATTATGGGCCTATGGTTCACATTTACAAACTAAAACTTTATAAATTTTCGTTCTACAACTTAGTTATGCATGGAACACCCTTAAAATATGCATATTATGCAAAAAACAGTGGTAAAATAGTAAAAAATGTTCAAAATGTATCGACCGCCTAGGCGGTAGGCGGACTCTCTCCGTCGCGCACCCGCCCTACCGCCATTTATAACCTTGAAAACATAACAAGCTGTACTTACAGCTTCAGCCCAAAAATATTTCGAAAGATTGGGCTGGTTAAGCATGACTCTAGCCATATCGCTTAGAGTACTATTCTTCCGTTCCACAACACCATTTGTTGGAGAGTTCTAGGATATGAAAATTCATGAGAAAAATTATTTGTTTTACAAAAGTTTTTGAAATCAGAATTTACGAATTCGCCTACATGATCAATTCGGATACGAGTAATCATGAAACTTTTTTCGTTTCTGAACTTTTTTACAGAAAATCTCAAATTCAAAAAGCGTATCATTTTTATTTGATAAAAAGTCAATCCATGTATATCTAAAGAAATCATCAATAATAACAAAAGCGTAGAGCTTACCACCAATGCTGAGGACTCTACTAGGTCCAAACAAATCCATGTGAATCAACTGCAAGGGTCTAGAAGTATTTACAACGTTAATGGATTTAAATGAGGATCTAGTTGTTTTGTTTTTTCTCGCAATCGGCACATACTATATCTTTTTTTGAACAATATCTCCGATAGTCCTTTTACCAATTTCTTTGTTGGTAGTCTTGAAATGGTATCCATGTTTGCGTGGCCTAGTCTCATATGCCAGAGCTAACTCTCTTCTTGGTTGACTACTAGGCACTTACCTGCACTGTTAGTACTTTCTAAAAAGAAAACATAAATGTTATCCTCCCTGGTTCCTTCATAGACATGATTACCAGTGGACATCATATATAGAACATTTGTCCTTAAATTAATGTCATTACCATTGTCAGCAAGATGACTAATGCTTAGAAGGTTATGTTTTAATTTAGTTACAAGACAAACGTCTTTTATTTCTGAATAGGAAGAAATACCAACAGTACCATTACCTATAATATTACCTCTCAGATTATTACCGAAGGAGACATATCCTTCTATTTTCATCGATAGCGTCGCGAATAGAGATGTATCACTTGTCATGTGCCGCGAACATCTGCTATCGAGAATCCATTTGCTTTAACATGAGAGGGTTGGCCCACCTACAAGACCAGTATATGTGACCTTTGGTATCCATTTCTTTGAGGGTCCAGCATTATTAGTTTTAGGTATCCGTGTATATTTATTCATGCCTACTAAGTCAGTACTAACTTTCTAACTCTACAGGACTGTGATATGTCCCCGTGTTGACCACAATATGTACATATGATTCTAGAGTTAGTGTCCTTTGTTTTCGTGCAGACATGAGTCTTTTGTGTCTTACGTGAGTGAAAGCATGATTATGTGGAACATGTTGCTTGCGTGCTTTTTTTGATCGTGTCATATTTTGTATATGTTGTGTAGTAGGACATATCTTAGGCAGTGTAATAGAGTCAACCAAGGTTGTAAAAGACACTAGGCCACCTAGGCGGCCTTCTAATATTAGGCGATCGTCGCATATAAAAAAATCTATGAATTAAAAATATGCTTAAGTGGAAGTTACTTAATTTTTGTTTATATATTAAAAATTCATTGTGTCTGTCTATATATTAAAAAGTCATTTGTTTTTCTAGAAATTTGTTCTGTTTAAATATTCAAAACTTACTGTTTTTATATGAAAACTGTGACAAGATTGCCATTACATATTAAAAACCACTGACCATTACATATTAAAACCCCGGTGTTTTTTTTTCATATAAAAACTTTGACAAATGACCATGTGACCATTACAAGAAAACCCACCGTGACCACCACTGTGAGTCACCATTAGGTCCATTACACATATAAAACAAAAAGAAACCCACTGAAGACAGAACATGCACATTTTTTCAGAAGAAAGAAAAGAAAACCAACCTCCACTCCAGCAGAAGAACATGAAGAAGACTAGAAGAACTGAAGAAGAAGAAGAAGAAGAATAAGAAGAATAAGAAGAATAAGAAACTCACCAGCGATCGGCTGCTGCTTACGCTTACTTCTAAATTGCTGCTGTCAGCTGCTTCTCTTAAGGTAGGGCAACATACCTATTTGTTTTTTTTTATACGTTACGGGTCGGATGCACTTGGATTTTTTTTTCTTTCAAAATATACACGCTTAGGCGGCCGCGTTAACGCCGAGCGCTGCCTAGGCGGCCGACTAAATCCGATTTTCCACTCCTGGCGCCTCAAGGCCGATTTCGGCTGAATATTGGGCGGTCCATGGCCGCCCAGCGCTTAGGCACCGCCTAATTCCGCTTTTTAGAACACTGGAGTCAACCTGTTTGCCTAACTTTATCTCCAACTTTTTAGAGATTGAACAAGCTGCTATATATTTCTCAGTCATATCTTTCAGCTTTTGTTCAGTGTCAATGTGTAGTCTCTTCTCAGAATCATATAGAGCAAGTAGTTTTGCATAGTCCCTCTATCTCTTTTCAACCATGCATTGAGCCTCATGAAGACTTCGCTTAATGTTAGCCATTTCTTCCGTGTTACATGTGGTAGATGTCTCCTTTATCTTGTAAAAAGTTAGACAATCTATTCACTTCGGTTGTGTATGTCTTTATCTTTTTTCGAGATTGCTTGTACTTGTTACATACATTTTTGTGTTCGTCAAGTAGGTCGTTAAAAGCATCAGAGAGTTTATCGAAAGTAAAGTCGTCATATAGAGGATTGTCTGATACCCGATCAAATGCTATTAAGCATACATTTGCTGAGCTGTTGAATCTTTTCTTTTCTGATTTATTGGCTTCGCTTTCGTGCCATATGCTGGTATTTGCATATTTTTGACTAGTTGTTGACTTCCTGCTTGATCGATCGTATCGACTACTCTTCTTGGCTATTGGGCAGTCCTTCTTGATATGCTCGGTCTTCTTGCATCCATAGCATATGGTTTCTTCTTCTTTGCTCTCTTGGACGTCTTTCTTCTTTCGATTTGATTTCTCAAACCTCAAGAACTTTTTGAAGTTTTTGACCAACAGAGCTTGTTCATCACCATCTAAATCTTCATCGTCAGTATCTTCACTTGAGAACTTTTTGGCTTATACTTTGAAGGCGATGGATTTTTCCTTTGGGGTTGCCTCTTCAAAGTCTTGTAGGTCAAGTTCATGGGTCATGAGTTTGCTCATCAGCGTCTTTAGTGACATTTTGGTGAGATTGTTTCATTCAATAATTGCGGTAGCCTTCGGATTCCAATTTTTGGTTAGTCTCCTGAGCACCTTCTTGTTCTTTTCATGGTTACTGTAATCCTTACCAAGAGAAGATAGATTATTAGTTATATTAAGAAACTTGTGAACATCTGTGTGATTGATTCATTTGGCTTCATCTTAAAAGTCTTATACTCTTGTGTCAGTCTGCTGATCTTGGATTCCTTCACTTGTGAAGTTCCTTCATGAGTTACCTCAAAAAGCTTTCAGCTCTCGTGCGAAGTGACACAAGTGAATACTCTATTGAATTTCGCCTTGTCTATGGCACAAAATAAATCATTAATGGCTTGTGCATCTTTACTAGCCTGTTTCTTTTCTTGATCAATGTATCTATCGTGTGGCTTATCTACTAGATTACCATCAATCACAAATCTGGCCGGTTTCTTGTAACCGTCCTAGATTACCGTCAATCACAAATCTGACCGGTTTCGTGTAACCGTCCATAACTATCGACCAAAGATCAAAGTCAAGTGACTTAAGAAAACTCGTGCATGTTTTCCAATATGTGTAGTTTGTACCATCAAATAGAGGAGGTCTATTTGTGAATTGCCCTTCACCTGTGAACATTGATTTCACGACTGCCATATATACTCTCTAGAGTGTTATGTATAAGTATAACTTGCTCTGATACCAATTGTAGGAAATGAGAGAATTTTTTTTTTATGAACTTATGAGAGGAGAGGAGAGGAGAGGAAAGGAAAGGAGAGGGAGAGGAAATGAGAGGATTTTTTTTCCTGATGAACTGATGACTTGAACCGTGAACCTCCCTACCACCAACCCACATACTTATACACAACATGCTAACCAGCTTCTCAACTATGAGTTTTGTTTACATATGACAATACATGTATATATGATATATCCGTATATAAAATCAGTTCGGCGCCTAGGCGCCCTAGGCGCTAGGCGGACCTTGGCGCACCATCTCCGCGTAGCGAAATTTAGAACACTGAACTTTTTTAATGTGGCCATGCCATAACATGATAAAAGAGGAATATATTACTTTTTCTGAGAGTTAAATGCTTAGCCTGGAACACCAAGACTAAGTATTTAACCAACTATTCCATTAATAAGTTTGTAGATTGGTTCTTAGGAGAATACATTCAAAGATCAGAAATACAAAAATGAAAGGAAATATAAACCATCACAAAAATAAGAAAAAAGCCCTTACTTTTGAAGGATCTATATAACAATAAAAGCAAATGTTTTTGCATGTAAAATAATTGAGACACACCAAAGAAGTATAGGAGAGTAACTTGAGCATTAAAAAAGCCACAATTGTTATTCAAACCTCAAGATTATCTGATCGGTTGATAATATGCTTAAGGTTAGTGGGAACAACCAAAATTTTGAGCTGACAAGAGAATAATAGGCAGAATTGTCTCCAAAAGATTTGAATAATAGCATGAAAAGGCTTACATTTATTTGGTAACTTGTTAACACTTTATATGGAGAATGATGTTTCAATTTCGTAAATGAAGAAGAATCTTCACTTTGTTTTTCTTTTGCTGGTAAGTATTTACAGTCCTTGACATATCTACAATGCACAACAACTATTAAATTTATATTGTAGGACATATACTCCATGATGTTTCAAAGTCCTCAATCTTATCCTCTGGGTCTCATTCGCTAATAAACACCGTATGGTTGTTGTCAGGTTTTGCCTTATGATCAGTTGATGCATCAATTAGATGTTTCAAATGTAAGAGAACTTGAAGATTTCCTTATCAATGAGTGCATGTATGCGGTACGTACTTTAATGTACTTTCTCCTTAGGAATACTTCAGTGTGCCTTACAACAGTTTTCACTAATGAATATCAGCATCATCTTTTACATGTCTCTAGAGTATATTTTGCAAGTGACTTATTGGTATATTTCACCACTGCAAATTTCTAATTTCTATAGTAAAATATTTTTGATGTGAAGGCTCTGACAACCTAAGTGGATTCACTAATGCATTGCATCAAAAGCTCAATTTTCCTGTCTTAAGTTGCCTTCTATAGTTGTTTCCTTCACAATCTTGAAATTGAGTGGTTGTTTATGCACTTAGTAATCTGTAGAAACTTACTGTTATACAATACTTGTGTCATTATAGGGTATAGTCAGAGGGAAACTAGACCAGTTGCGCAGGTGCTTCGAGGTCAGTATAAACTGTTCGAGAGTATATTTTCTATTTTGTTTTTTAATCAAAAGCTAAGATCTCAGTCTTATATACTTCTGCGGGTTGCAATACAGGTGCAATTTGCAGCTGGGAGAGATCTTAAACCTGAGCAACTCAACAATATGATTTATACACTGGAAAATTGGTAATGTTCCATAACTTGTGCTTATAACTTCTCTTTTGTTTTACTGTTGAAAAGTTGCAGTAAATTCCATGGATGGGCCATTGCTTCGATGAAGTATCCGTACATAATTCCCTGCTAATGATTTGATATTGATTTGCAAATCTGACATTAGTTAAAATGTGAATAAAGCAGCAACAGAAGCAGCTTTTTTGACAGCAGCCCCCCATCTACTTTCAAAAGCTGCCTCAAATTTGAACTGGCTTTTCAAAAGTTTTTGATAAGCTGTTTGGTTGTTACCAAACAGTTTTTTGGACTGCTTTCAAAAAATAAGCAGAAGCAGCCATGATAAGCAAACCCAGCCTAGTTCAGTCCTTACAAGTGCAAAGCAGCAGTAGTAGTTGGAATGATACTGCCTTTAAGAACTGTTGTATATTGGTATAGTGGGTGAAATTTCTGCAGCCCTGGATCCTACGTGATTTCTCTTCTGCTCATTGCTGCGTAGCCATCATCCAACCAATCTACTGAACTGAGATCGATCTGATCTAGTGGCTAGGGTTGGGTGGGATTCATAGTCACCCCTAGAATAGAAATTTTTATGCATAACAACATTTGACATTTTTTCCTGGTTGAGAAAGGGCTTTCCACTACACCCATATGTTTATACTTGTATGAAAGAACGATAACTAGTTGAAGTGACTTAGTCAGGAAATTAGGTGGTAAATATAAGCAACTCCTGCTGCACAAAGTCACATTCAAAGATGCATGTTGACTCGAGTTGAGACGCAAACATAAGTGCACTTCCTTTTTCTTTTGGGAGAGATCTAGTTATATTTGGATGATAATAGCTAGAGTAACTTTTAATTTTTGGATAACAAATACATCCTCTAACAACTTGAGAGAAAAGATACCAAGTAAATATCAACATACATCAGAGGAACTACTATGGCTTACAGAGAAGTTTCAGAATGAAACCACCCCCTCAATTCCAGAGTGGGCCATGGACAGAGAAAATGTGGCTTGCATGGGATGCACATGCAAATATCAGGTAGATGTCCTGTCTAGTTGTGTCAGTATATCAGCAGAGATATAAAAGAACCAGAACTTTCTCCAACGAAGGGAAGAAGAATCAAAACTCCAAAAAAGGAAAAAAGAATAAAAAACTGCACCAATGCTAGTACAGGAGAAATAATCTTCTAATCGTTTTACATGTGTCATATTAGTTTACATTGAAAGATTAGTAGTTTGAAATTAACTTTGGTTGTCCAGACCCCAAGGAAGTTGGATTTATAAAATCGCATGAGGTTTTGGTTTACAAAGTATAACATAGATTTGATTTTGATAATTGTGCTCTTTGGACTATTATATACTATTAGAAAGACACCATTAGTGTTTCAATATGGACCTGGTTGTGGTGTGAGAAAAAAATGACTGTGATTTGAAGCTTTGCATGCGTAGATCAGGTTTGTTTTGTTACAATTTGTGCAATTAAAGGATGAATATGCAATGGGGAGATTATGCTTATAGAAGTTATTCTAGCATTGTCTAAGAGTTAATGTTACTCACATGAGACCCCTTCCCTGTTATTAGTTTTAATACCTTTTTCTCCTATCTGAAAGATCAAATATACTTTAAAAAACAAAACAAATAGAATATAAATCAAATTAAGGAGGTTTTATTCTAAACCTCCTCCCTCTTCTCTCCACCACCACTACTACTTACTCTCTCCAGCTAGTCACCCCCCTTTTCCTTTGCCTCCATCTCTTTTATCTTCTTCTCTCTCTCCTTCTCCCTGTACTCATGCATGTGTGCAGTCACATATCTGACGTTGGTAGGAGCCGTAGCCTAATTGGGCCCCATCAATTTGCTGTTTATCTGACCTACTGCCTCTGGAGTGAGAGGGAGGAAAATAGAGGACGAAGGAGAATGCGGTTATTGTGGTGACGGAGGAGGTGATGGTCATGGTGGAGAAGAAAATAAGGCTATGCAGATTAATCCCTTCTTTGTTTAACTTAGTCTTCTTTTTTCGATTCTTTTACTCAGGCAAGGGATTTTAATTTATTTCAGACACAACAGCTCATGCTAACACTAGGGGGTTGTTCGTGTTATGTGAGATATTAGGGAGTAGTCCGGTATTCTACCCAATATGTTATTTATTCAAGTACTACCATTATATGCTATGAATTTTCCCGTGTCTTTTTAGCTAGGCATATTTATGTGAGTAGGCTGGTAATGCCTCATGTTGTGGAGTTGAAACATGAACATACCTTGGACCTAGCTTTATAACTGAGTGGCCCAAGCGTTCTCATGCAAACAATCGACCCTTTGACGTCCTTGCTCTAGATGCTCATATTGTCCTATATACTGGCCAGTTACCTTGTGCCTTAAAGCCAAGACCTGTCCAGGCTTTGGACTCTTAGAACTTCAAGACAACACAAACAAACCTCCATAATGATTGAACCATAAGAGCAACCATGTATCTTTGTGCTGTTACATTGTCTTGCCCTGAAGCCAAGGACCATCATGCATCACAATGATCCATTTTTGGGGTTGGCATTTTATTGAGTTATAGTTATATTGTATCGCATGTTTTTTTTTTCCTTATGTAGTCAATTTCCGGATCTAATGACGATCGTATTTTTTAAATGTCATTTTCCCTTTCAATTTTCTTGCAGTCGTTTTTTAAAGTTCACTAGAAAATAGTCAAATCTTCCAGAAAGCAAGTTAATATGCAATTGAAATCTAGCAAACTCAGTATCACTAGCAAGCATTAGTAACATCATACTCCCAAGCCACAACACCATGTGATGCCATCTTTTATGGCAACTATGCTACACCTAATGTAAAAAACCAATGTACATATGTCGTGGACACACGGGATTGAACCCTTTGAGATGAAACAAGTCAAGCAACTAAGTTTGTTTGGTATATGCGAGGATCATTTACAAGCAATGGTTGTTAGACATCAAACTCTTGAATTAGAACCCCCGTAATTACTATAAATCTTGTTATTCTGTTGTAGCAAATGTTCAAGTAAAAGTTAAATCTTACCATTGATTATGTTGAAATGAGTCGAAGGCCTTGCTTGAGCGAGCTTGTGCTTGTCCTCACAACTGCACATATATATCTACTACAGTGTACATTTCTGTTGTTTTGAACATATAGCAGAACATCTACAGTCTAGATTTGGTTATTCTAAGTAAGATCAAAGAGAGCCAACTTCTCCAGAATTTAAGCAAAGCCGCCTTTGGTCTAAACATTAGCTTTAGAATAAATAATCACTACATAGATGATGGACTTTCTATACAGGATATAAGATATAGATCGGGGTTGGCCGGTTTTGAATTGTCAACTTAATGTCCATCACAATACAAGTGCCTGGAGTGCAAATACATTTGTGGGATGTGACTTATGGCTTCACAAAGATACACCATGAAGAAAACATACAGTTATCCTTCAGTTTTAATGCATGCACTAAATTATGGTAACTGCAATTGAAGTTAGCATCACGTTACTACTACGTCAGCATAAATTGGTCAAGGGAAGTGTTTACCTAGCAACAGAAATTGCTGCCTTCTGAACATGCTTGGTTGTAGAAATCCATTATAGAGTTGAACACTTGAACTCCGTTTACATGAATTTGATTGACCGTGATGGATGATACTTGACATTTGGCAATAGATGATTTGATCCAAGGTGCATAAGTTGGGGATTTTTACACGTATCAGCATTTTCAACATCTTGTGTTTAGACCATGATAGCCACTTCAGTATTGGAACAATGTGAATGGATTTCCACAACAATATTGTGTCAGGTTGTTGGGTTATCTAACAGCTAGACTGCTTCAGCATTATTATAAAAGTGTGCTATTTGTACACTAACTTGTTGATAATGCAAATTGTCTTTGCTTTTTTCTTTTCATCTTCTTCTTTTGAGCTTAAAATTTCTTAGCATTTTTGCCTCAACTATGAGGTTCCCTCTTTTTAATTGTTTTTGCTGTTGGACGTTCTCTTTTTTTTATCACCATGTCTGCCTTATACCTCATAATGGAACACTTTAGGTAGCATGATCATCCAACGGATGAATCATAAATCACTATCAACACCACCATCCAATTCATCAAATCAAAATGGGTTTGGCTATCGAGCATGAGAAATCTCCATAAAAATTGACGAAGTTTTGTGACTTAGTGTCAATCTGACGTCAGCCGTTGGTGCCAGTGCCAAATTCCTAGCCAAGGGAGCTATAGCAAAGAGGGCCTTGCCATAAAACTTTAAAGGTCACTTGATTGATAGGTATCTCTAATCATCCAGTTTAAACTCATAACCAAGGAGCACCATTGAAGTTCCCCTAGATTAGAATGAGTCTAGATGAAGAGGTAAAACAATACAATTTCTATAGGTAATTGCATAGGGAAATTGCACATGATGAAAGCAAAGAGTTTGCTGTGCCATGGAGATGAATTCTGTTGTTGCTAAAACCATAATAGTTATGACTTAAGATAGAAGTTTGTTGGGACTGGAGGCCCCTATCTTCACTTGTACTCCTGTTGTTTGTTACAAACTGACTATGCAGCAGTATGCTGAGTTTGTACTTCAAACAGTGTGGTTTCTCCTGTATCAGCTACCAAGGCTTTTTCTGTTGCAAACCTATTTGTACTAAACATCTAAATCCTTGTTCCTGAAATTTTATGGAATATATCTTCACCCTAACATACCTGAATTCTTGCATATGATTTACAAAGCTATGTGACCAATTCTTCTTCTTTGGGAAGGTAATAATATTTGTTGGTGAAGACCTGATGCTCGTTACACGGTTATACC